>CAKAOI010051519.1:0-20961 GCA_916701655.1 Sebastiscus albofasciatus
CGACAAGAACCATACTATCAGAGACATTAGGATATTGAAATACCTGTTGGACGTGATCTAGAGCCAGAGGAGTTGCCTGAGTGAAGACCTCAATGCGGATGCTGTGACCGGGGTCCTCCAGGATCAAACAGCCGATGTCAAACCACCTGAAGACGACAAAAGGATTCTGAAACATTCTGCATTCATTATTATCTACACCCACTGCATTCATTATATACATGGACATTTCAGATGAGTTTCTCAGTGTATATCGTCAAAAAGGATTAAAAAAAAAACAGACGTTGATAGATTCAGGAGGCCTTTCAACCCCCGTAAGAGAAGGTCAGATAACAGCCCTGATAAGTCACAAAAGCAGGATGAGAAAGTCATCCTGTTCGCACTTAATCCTCTGGGGGAGATGCCGTTGCCTATTTTAGAGATTGTTGGCCTTTTTGCATCTCTGCTTATAGCCTTATTCTTCAGAATCCAAGGAGGTTCTGATTATATAGAGCAGCAATGTGGAGATATATAGAAAGGAATAGAATAGACATTGTTTGAATAATTCTGTGTGGTAGAGTTCTTCTTCTTCTTCTTACTTGTCGGGAAAGAGCTCAGCGATGAAGTTTTCCAAAGAGACCACCGGCTGCTTCTCGTGGATCACACCGGCTCGACGCAGGCTGTCGATGCGCTCCTGAGCCCCCTGCACACACACACATACATGTACAAATTCCCACGGTTTTGGTCAGAACTAATGAGTACGAGGGGAAAGTATGATGAAACATGATCCTGTAAGAAACGTACTACATTGTAGTAGTTCTGCCTCGTCTGTTACTTTGAAACAGAAGCTTTCTTTTATTTATTTATTAAAAAAGCAGTTTGGAGAAGCAGCAGTGGACTGACCTTAACTCCAGCTGCGTAGCCAACAGGCTGCGGGGCGATGTTGGACTGACCGGGCTCTCCGGTGACCAAAGCCATCCCAAAAACCTCCTGGAAGGCGTCTCTGACCGCCTCCACATTTTTCTCCTTATCGGAAGTCACCACAATGTCGATGTCCCCACCAGACTCTGGAGAGCAACGATACAGGAACATTAAAGGACAGCTTTCTTCATTATGAGGTAATGTAGTGATGAGAGGAGAGAGCAGGTTGACTTACTGATGTATGGAGCCATGCCAGGATCCAGAGTGGTGATCATGGACTCCACAGAGTGCTTGGTTTTGTCCAGAACTGTCTTTACTACGGTGTTACCTGCTACTCCCTGAGGACACACAGACAAAACGAAGAACATGAGCTTGACTGTTAAACATTCACATCACACCTAATAGTTTAATATTCCTATTAAAAGGTCACAAAATACACAGGACTCAACATAAACATGTGTCCCCGGTGTGTGAGAAAGTGTGAGAAAAAGATCACCCTCTCTTTTTCTCCCGCTTCATGTATCAGAAAATGGGTGTAACAACGAACTAGTCAGATTTGGTGTTGGATATGACGTCCTACGGGTTTGCTGCGACATAGAACCACCTCCAGCTAGGTGACCATACGCAGTACCTGCTCAAGGATCAGTGTGGCGTCAGCAGTTATGCGGGCGTGGTATCGGACGGTTGTGGGAAAGAGGGAGCTGAGCCGGAAGCCAAAGCTCTCGATTTACCGGTCCATCTATGTTCCGACCCTCACCTGTGGTCACGAGCTTCGGGTAGTGACCGAAAGAATGAGATCGAATGAGGGACGTCTGGAATATCCTGCTAAGCCTGCTGCCTCTGCAACACAGCCTCTGATAAGCGGAAGGTAATGGATGGATGGATGGTATTACCTTGAAAAAGCCCCAGATGCCTCCTCCACCAGTGTTGGCGAGTCCAGGCCCTCTGGGATCTTCCTGCTCCTCTGGGAAAGTGATGGGAGATCCAGCATCTAATCCTCCGGTCATGGCTGGCTGCTGAACCATGGGGTTTGGCACTACACCTGGAACATATCATGTTTTTTGTGACAAATGTAATTATACCATATATAGTATATGATATGATATAATATCATATAATAACTATTTTATTTTTATATATATATATATATATGTATTTATTTTCTCCTTGAAAATTCTCATATGTTGGAATACCTAAAGTCCAATGAATGAGTTTATAACTAACTTATAACTGCAACCTTCTCTACGTAAAATGAATAAACATGATGTGTGCTGTGGATTGACTTCTGTTCACAGTACTGAGGGGCTGCTGGGAGGAACTTGCTTCATGTGACAAGCGGGCACTAACCTGGCATGGCGGCAGGAGTGGAAAATGTCGGCATCAATGGCGTCTGTGGTGTTCGACCGGCGTGCCCCCGTGTGATGTCATATCCTGCACTCATGGAGAAGTTGGATACGGGCGGGCCAACGGGAGGGGCCGACATGCCGGGAGCCGAACTGGGAGGTGGTCCGATGGAGGAGGCCAGGGGAGGCAGAGAGGGGGAGGTGGAAGGAGGAAACGGAGAGCTGCTTGTGAAGTGGGAGGCGAGTGAGGAGGGAGGGGGGAAATGGGAGGACAGGGAGGGGTGTGGGGCCAGAGGGCTGCTGAACGGGATGGAGGGAACAGGGGGGAACGCGGTGGAGACCGAGGGGGAGCCCATGGAGATGGAGCTGGTGCCAGAGAGGGACAGAGGGCTGGACATACCTGAAACACAATGAACTCATGTTACACCTCAGAGACATCTCTCACTGTGGCTTCATAAAGTGCTCTAAATTTAGCTGTTCATATGTATATCTTATACATATGACCCTAGGTCAGCTCACATAGCAACACCTGATAGATCGTGTCTTACCGATGGTCATTGGTGGGGGGCTGACGGTGGCAGCCGCAGTCAGAGGAGGTGTTGGGCTGGCCGGAGGCGTAGTCTCAATCCCACTCTCTTCCATCATCTTCTCAGCCTGATACCTACACTTCAGCCCAGAATACAGCCGTAGTAAGATGTTGTGATCAATCAGGATGTGATCACCGTGTTGTTAAGATAATCAATTAAAATGTCAGCATACATGGTTCTCTGGGTACCCACGAGTCTCCCCTTCACAGACATGCCCACTTTATGACAATCACATGCAGTTTTTTTCATGCAGTATAAATGTGTTATTTTCTCCTATTCTAAAATGGTGTGTTTGAATATTTCTGCATACTGGGGTCCCTAAACAGTCTTGGAATTACATAAATTGTGTATCACTGTAAAGCTGGGACTCTGGTGGATCCAATGAGTTTAACTGTATTCATGTGTGATGATGTTAGTCCTCATAGTAGCCATTTCACTGTAGTGAGACCATTGTTTTTAAACTTGACCTCACTGTATAAAATGACCTGTGGTGACCTCTAGGATAATCACAGCCTCATGAAACTTTACAGCCACAAACTAGAGACCCAGAGCATTCAGAGGATGGATGGCTTTCCTAGCTAGATTGACAATAAGGGGGTTTCTGAGCAGTTTACACAACAGAAGTGCAATCGCTGAAAAGTACAATTCTTGCAGAAATCTCCAAATGTCAAAAGTTTTTGAAACCAAATCACAGCATTACTTTTTCTATGGTGTTCCTCAAGGTCTTGATGACTTAATGTGATCATTTTTTATCAATTCAGGAGTGGTAAAAAATGGTTAAATTTAGCACCAAATCCGTGTAACAAATGATATCAACACAAAAATTGCTGCAACATCTTATGAAACATAATAAAGCATGGGAATGACCATCATATACTTCTATCATAATGTTCTAAACCCATATATACTTAATTTAGAATAATTAATTCATGTTTATTTCTGATTTATGACTAGAACAACTTGACACACAGTGCTGAGCAGCTTCTCAAATTAATCTTCAGGTTCCCAGCTTTCAGATGATGTACACCACTTCTATGTGTTATCTACTGTTAACCTGCTATCTCCCCCTAAAGACTCCCTGTAACATCAACATGTTGTTAGTTTGACTGCTATCTCTCAGTATTAGCAGCTAATGAAACGTTACACGTGTACAAACACACTCAGATCTGGCAAAACAAACACCTAGATGTAGAAAAAGTGACATGTAACGTTACATAATTATCTAGTTCTCCAACAACAAACATCAGAGAGGATCATGAGTTCCTATTTCTTACGATTTCAAGACATTTATCTTACTACTCACCTGCTAGCTAAACTAGCTCAGCACAACATGAACAAACCAGCGACGCTCCTCGATGACGTCATGTGTTGCTGCCACGTCTGCTCGGACTTGACTCCTCCCACTACCGGATCCAGGATGAAACCACGTGGACCCAGTGCAAATCTTTTTTAAAATGCTTTTTCTATTGAACTCATGCTCATTAATAGATGTATAGATACATACAGTTGAAAAAAAAACTACATAATGAAAATAATTACATATACATTTCATAATGCCAGTTTGTTTATGTTATATACATCATTTTATAATCATTTAATTTAAATTTAAATTTGAATAAATAAAATAATAATAATAATAATAATATAATTATTATTGTTGTTATTATTATTATTATTATTATTATTATTAACTCAATTCAATTTCAATTTATTTTTATATAGCGTCAAATCATAACAGAAGTTATCTCAAGATGCTTTATATATAGAGCAGGTCTTAGACCTTACACCATAATTTATTATTATTATTATTATTATCTAATAATAATTTACCATTTATTATTTTAATTTATTACAATATTATTATTTTTTAATAATTTAAAAGTCTTAACGGCTTTTTTTATATTGGGTATGATGGTGCTATACTGTTTGAATTCATTAATAAAGTACACAGAAGTTGGCTTGGTTCCTTACCATTTTGTCTTATGAATATTACATTTTCCAACAATAATAAATAATTACTAATTTATCTTGACTAAAATATATCATTACATCAAAAAATATTTATTTCAACACTCATCTTAAGTTTCTTTTGTAGAAAGTTGATTAAATCCATCCATTCTTGCATGTATACAGTGAAAGAAATAGATGGGAAATACTCTATTTCATTTCATAACGCAAGCTCTGATTGATCTAAATTTGGTGTGATAGTGGCCATAGGGTTCCTCTACATGTGTGAAGAAACAGAATGTGAATATATTGATGCATTGAGGAAATACAGTTCTACAAACACTTAAGTACAATAAGCGATGATGAATGTATTAATTAACTCTCACAGCTTTGGCTGTGATTGTCCCAGTATCACCAAACAGGGTTTTCTGGATTGGTATGACTGTGCTGAATCCACCAATATATGATATGTAACTGTAGCAGGTATTGGTCAGTGGTCTACATTAAGAAATGTATGATGTGTTCCAAACATGAAATGGGGATAAATGTCAATCGAGATACTTAAACATACACTTTTTAATGTTCTTTTGAGGCAACGATATGCAGGAGAGGATTCATATTTTACAGACATGAATCAAAATTTCACAGTCATACATTAGCCCACAACAATTCACATGTCCAATAAAAGTACATAAATAGAAACATGTTATCTTTTTTATTAGGAATGTTTACAGTGTTTTTACTGCTATATCAACAAATATACAGAGATATTAAAATTCAACTGAATACTTAGTCAAACGATTGTACACACTTGGTGAAATATGAGTTGAAAGACAAATTTATATTGACATTTCCATTATAGGCCAGACATTACAGTACATGTCACTAGTGCTAAGTGCCCTGCTGAGGTTAGTGTTTACAGTTGGACGGTTACTGTAGTGCCATCATCATGGAAAAGCTCTCAGAAATTCATTCATCATAACACTTCTGCAAAGATTTCATTTCTATTCATGAAAAGACAAACTAAACAAATCCAAAGCTGCAAACTGCCGTCATTAAAAGTTAATTTTAAATGGTGTTAAAATATGAAATATTCCCATCCAAAAGAAAAAAAGGGGAACACTTCATTTTACAGGTCCAGGATTGTGACTCTCTGTATTCCTGCATTAACGTGTCCTATAATGTTTATAATTTGATGTTTCCAGACACAATGTCGTGATACACAGATACAGTCAGGTGAATATAGTCCTTCTGAGAGACGTCTAGGAAATACAGAAGATCCTTGGCGACGTCTGGATTAAAACCCTCCTGGACCAGCTTCACCTTCTGCTGCTTGAAGGTCTCCGTCACATCCAGAGAGGTCTGAAAACACAGGCAGGGGATACAAATGAACAATATAACTTAACACTTAAAGGTCCCATATTGTTAAAAGTGACATTTGCATGGCTTTTATATTATAAAGGAGGTTTAAGTTCTATATAAATACTGTGAAAGTATCAAAACGCTAAATCCACAGAGAAATACACCCAGCCCGTATTCAGAAACTGAGCTTTTAAAACAAGCCGTCAGGATTTCTGTCCATTTGTGATGTCACAAATCTACAATATTTAAACCATTTCAAAGTTTTAACATTCTGAATGGATCCCAATTTATTTCCTGTTGCAGTAGATGTGAATGACATCAGCTGAAAGGACGTAAACATGGACCCAAACTGTTGCCTAGCAACGCAATTCTGTTGCAATTCCACTGAAATGTACTAAAACGGAGCGTTTCAAACAGAGGATTAGTACAGGTATATTCAAGCAGACAGTATGGGGAAAATAAAGGCTTTTTTAAACATTAAAGTATGTAAACATGTTCTTGTAGAAACACAAAATACAAGTTAGAACCTGAAAATGAGCACGATATGGGACCTTTAAAAATGCAGACGACAGGTAATGAATACCTGCGTAACTCACCTGTATTCTGAGAAACCACGGCCAGGCGTACGCAGGGAGCATTTTTACTAAATGTTTGTAGAGTTTTGTTCCATTTAATTTGTGATCTTGTTTTAAGACGACAGCGGCCATTCCTGCCCGACCTTCATGTCCTGCATACACACATTGGAAAAGAGTCACTATACAGTACTGCCAGTAAACAGCGTTAGAAATCACAGTGTAGCACTTAGATTCCACAGACCTGGTATGGTGACTCCGTAGATGTTGGCCTCCTGGATAAAATCAAGAAGACCTAAAACCTCTGAGACCTCAGTGGTGGACACGTTCTCTCCTTTCCATCTGTAGGACACGAGGTTAGATACTGTTAAAGCTGAAATAACTGATTTCTGTGGCCACCTGGGGGCTGAGGAAACAAGTTGTGAACACACCACTGACAACGTCACTTTTTAAGTTGGCTAAGTTGGTGAACTTGTTGGCAAAAAGTCGCTTATTTACACATCCAGCAGTTATATAGAAACATTATGGTAAATGGACTGCATTAATGGTGCCTTCAAATGAAACTCGTAAGCTTGTGTTTACAACGTGGAAAGTCGTGTACACGATATGTACAAGTAGTTAAGTCATGAGAACACCGCTGCTAAGAAACGACAATACTAACGTTACTGTTGGCGTCTAGAAGCCACAGAGGCTAAGCTAGTAAGTGGGTAACATAATGCAGGAAACTCAAAGGTATAATGACAGAGGAGAAAGAAGAGGCCGTTGGGAATATCAACATTTTCATCAGACATATTATAAAATTACAAAGAAAACCAATAAACAACTAAAATTACAATAGATTAAGATATTCTATTTATTGCTATGGACCCTCCTGTGTGTCTGAAATAAAGTTTGAATTGAATTGAAATTATGCAACTCTGAGCTCTTAGAAACTTTCCACTTAACGAGGTCGTGAATACGACATGAGGGGGGCGTTCATACGGACTCATCTTGTAAACACGGTAAACTCGACCCCATTTGAAGGCACCAATATTCTAAAATTACCAAGAAAAACAATACACTTATGTACTTGTTATGCACTTATATTGTAAAATTACAATATATTCACGGTACCTGAAGGTGTCTCCGATTCGGTCACGGAAGTAAAGGAAGTCCCTGTGATCGTGGAGCAGGAGGTCTCCAGTGTTGAAATAGACATCTCCAGCTGTAAACACGCCCTTGAGCAGCTTCTTCTCAGACTGGACCTGGTTCCCAGCGTAGCCCAAGAACTGGTTCATAGCGGTCAGAGGAGCCACCAGGATCCCCGCCTCTCCTGTGCATAGAAACAGGAAGTGGACACATGAGCTTTTCCTCTGTATACGCAGCTACGTACAACAGACTTTCATGTTAAAGGACTTATGATTAATTTACCTATTTGTGCTCGTATGCATCTTCCAGAGTCTGTGCGGACCGGCTCGTATGTTTGTGGATCATATCTCAGGAGCTCAAAGGGCATAGAAAGCTGAAAAAAGAGGAAATGACAAGAGTTGATGAGCCGCTGCTTTAGCAGAAGTGACCTTCAACATTACATCAATAGTAGAATATCAGAATATATTCCTGACCTTGTTAAAATAGCTCGCCCTCCCAATTGGTCCGACTTCATCGGTGTAGTTGAGAAAGCCGATGCTGGCCTCAGTCAAGCCGTAACCCTCTCTGATCTTGATCTTACCGAAGCGTTTGACGAAGTCCCTCCAAACATCTGACCTGAGACCACTTCCTGCCGCCAGCCGGACACGGTGAGTTCTCTCCTCCGGAACCTGGAGGCAGGAATAGAGTTGCATCAAGAAACAGCATTTCACTTTTTAAAAGGAACAGTCCTACCTTTTGGGACGTGTTTATAGCTTCGCTTTGCACAAAGACTGGAAGTAGGGGGAAACTAGGAGATTGTAAAAGCATGCATAGTTTTAAAAGGGTGGCCGGTGCCACCCATTTAAAACTAAGGCAACGAAAAATCTGATTGGCCACCACCTGAGAGGTCACCCTCTGTACTGCACAATGCATACTGTATGAAGTAGGTGGTTTCGAATGCAGCCTTTGTCTGTAGGCTACAGCACAACAAAGTAGGAAATAACAATAAAAAAACAACTTACAAATATTGGTAATTTGTAAATACCAATAAATTGTGAAATAAACAGCTTCTTTATTTATTTATTTCACTGATAGTTGTATTGTGTATTAAAAATCAGGGCTGTCAATCGATTAAAATATTTAATCGCGATTAATCGCAAATTAATCTCACATTTTTTTATCCGTTCAAAATGTACCTTGAAAGGTGTATTTGTCAAGTATTTAGTACTCTTATCATCATGGGAGTGGGCAAATATTGACACTACTAGTCATTGAAATCGGTTGAGATATGTAGACGTTATAGTGCTTTTTATCCAGAAAAACGGCAGCTCCCTCGTTCACTTGTTTAGGGTTACAGGCCAGTCTTTCCTGGTCCAATATGGCGCCCACGTTGATGTATCACTGCAACGGGCATGTGTCCAATGCGGCGTCTATGTACTGTATATATGTCTACAGTATGTCTAGCCCCTCTACTGATAATGCATATCCAAAATGATTACAGTATCATTATCATTGGCTGCAATGAACACTGCAGCCTCCTAAACGTTGTCATTCTTACCGTGGGATGGTTGAACAGGTATCGACAGAGCTCTCCGATGTACTGCACCACCGTCACATTGTGTTTCACACAGTCCTTCCAGAACTGACTGGCAGAAAACTTCTTTTTTAACACGCACGTTGCACCTGTGATCCAAAGAAAGAGAAAGTAGAGAGAAGATGGCAGAGCAAGTGAGAATTGCTAAAGTGCTAAAAAACTCTGATTTTCAATACATACTACATGTCAGACAATGTCAATTCAAACTATTTATAGCCGGAGCTGTAGTGAGAAATTTCCTCTGCATTGTTTCAGCTTTTTCTCCTGGTATATGAGGAAGTGAGAATTCCTTGTAGGCCAATAAATCCGGATATCTGCAGTTATGTTGTGTTTCCTGCAACTGGACCTTATAATGTACTGAATATAAATGGCATAGGCATTGTGTTCACTGTGAATTATTCCACCGTACATTCACAGTAAATTACTGGCTGCTAGTTGCATTATCTTCACAGTAAAGTACTGTATCATGTTTACAGTAAGGTATTGTGAAAGGACAGCTGTATACTGCTACTAGTTGCATTAATGCGACTCAGTAGCCAGTATTGTGCTGTAAATGTACACTTAAAAAACGCTAAAATACTGAAAAACAGTTTTATCTGTTAACCCATCAATAACTCAAAACATTGAAAAATAGGTTAAATTCATATAAACACAAAAATATGATACATTTTACACATTTATTTAGCATGTATTCACAGTACCTTGCAGTAATCACGGCTGTAATAGCCATGCCTTGCATTCATTACACAATAAAATAATGAATATTATATTGTGAATATCACAGTTAAGGTGATGTAATGTAATTATAATGTAATTTATTGTGAATAATTACAGTTGCATCTTGTGAAATCCTGGTGTATGTTTGTCATGGAGTACTGTACAGATGTTCTTACCGAGGTGTATGCATCCTCCGATCCCTAACAGGGAGGCAGACATGTGGTAAAGAGGAAGAGTGATGTAGATGATGTCATCAGATGTGGCGCCACACATTTGAAAGAACGCCATACTCACGATGGCTTTCAGGTGACCGACACGGGCTGCCTTGGAGAGACCTGGAAGAGAAGGACACCCGAAAAATGACTTAACCTGAAAAATTACGTTTTAAATTGACATTAAAATAGATATTAGAAAGGTAATTATGATCTGTTTAACTACCTAACACTAGTTCTAAGCAGCTTATAATACATCATTAAAATTACTGATGCTAAGAGTTTTTTAATCAAAGCAAATATTTAAATAACAATAAAATAATTTATTTTTTAATCATTTTTATGGTCACCATTGTATGACTGATAATAAAGTCATTTTCGATTACTTTTTGAGGTAAATATTGGGGTAATTTCGCAGTAATTCCAAAGAAATTTAAAATAATTACTTGCTAATTATTGCCTAATTACCATGAAATATGCAGACCTGTAAATTGAAGTGTTACCCTGTACTATACTGTGAACAGTGTCTCTACTAGAGCAGTGTAGATGTGATATCTTGGTGGCCGACCATCTGCATGTTAATATGTAATAACTGAAGAATACAATGCTCGTGCAGTACCTGTGGTGCCCGAAGTAAAAATGAAGAGAAAGTTCGACATGATGTCGACTTTAGGAAGGTCACTTAAGGTTTCTCCGGACATGTGTTCCACTTTATCTAGTAAACTGATAAAATCCTCAGAAGGTGATGTGTGATCCACCACCCACAACGCCATGTTGTCCTTCTTCAGATCAGGCAACACCTCCTCCACCAAACACACCAAATCTGGATAAAACAGACATAATGGGATATAGTAAGCAAACATACACAAATGGTCATTTTAGAGAACGTTCGTGGTGTTTTATCAAACTGAATTATACTCTATAAGCTGTTATTTTTTCCTCCCCTACATACAGATATGTGTGTTTGACGTTGTGGTCAACAGTGTGATACTTTACAGACCACCACTGACAGAATTTAGGTAAAAAGTCAATATATTCCTTCTGATTCAGGGCTCCACATTCAAATACATGGGTGTGCTTACTGAGAGGTCACGGCATGGTACTTTGCTCTCTCTCTGTCAACTATCAGTATCACTGATAGCCTTTTGGAAGCTGCCATCGGAGGGCATGTCTTGAAAAAGATGAACTTTCACTGTACAACAAAGGACAGATTGTAATGTTACAGCAGCTATATTCTCCAGATAACCCATTGATCTTACTGGACTCAGTATATTCACTGTAATTAGACTTTCTCTTACCATTCTGCTGACATGGTGTGAATGCAAGAAAAGGGCCAATTGGGTGAAAGCAAAAAAAAAAAAAAAAGTGAAGTCCTTTGGTAAATTTGAATTTAACTATGAAAGTTATCTTTTTAATGTATTTGTAGGGTGGAGTCAGGTAAAAAGGGAATTGGAATTATGAGAGTTTGAGTATCAGCAGGTTCCCTCTTGAGCTATGACACAATATTCAGGTAAAATGGGCCAATATAAAAAGAAGGTAATGCAGTAATTTCAGCTGAAATCATTTTAATTTTAACATTAAATTAACATTAACTAATGTGCCATAGTGACAACACATAAACACATTTAATGCAATAAAAAGTTGAAAAAATATTTTATTGAGTAATGCATTTAAAAAAAAATAAATGTTGTATTGCTATGTGTTTCTGCTCATTAGTGTCCTCGTGTCTGTTTTGTGTCTGGTCTTAATATAATAACAACAACAGATTTTTTTAACGTGTATCTGATCATGTAAATTGCACCCTTTCCCATTCTGTGGGTATAAAACTGTGTCCATAATTCATTGAATGCCTTAAAAATATATATATATTATTATGTCTCATAGAGTTTCATAAATCAAAACACAGTGAGCAGGATTGATAAGAGAAAACTTTGAGGGAAATAAAACATGCAATAATACCCTTTTACATGATACAGCATGTAAACATGTTCAAGTAGAAACATAAACTACAAGTATGAACCTGGAAATGAGCAAAATATGGGACCTTTAAATAATAAATTAGATGAATTATAATGCAAAAAAAAAGAAATGCAGTAAAAACTGTATTTCAGAGAAAAATTGAATTCCAATCTGATATTTATATACAGTATATATATATATATATATATATATATATATTAAACGTGTATTGAAGTACTTTCAATAACAAAAAAACTATCAACTACTCAAAATCTGGGAACCCCAAATTAGGCCCCAAATCTTTCTTTATCCGGCCCTGCTGGAGGCATCCTGTGTATTATAATAATAATTACAACTTTTTAATGTGTCTTATCATGTAAATTGAACCTTTCCCATTTCTGTAGGTAGAAAACTTTGTCCAAGATTATTTGAAATGCCTAAAAAAATATATATTATTATGTCTCATAGAGTTTCATAAATTCAAATTCTGGGAACCCCGATTTTAGACCCCAAATCTTTCTTTGTCCAGCCCTACTGGAGCCATCCTGTGTATTTTAGCCTCTTGTGTGCATTATTATAACAACAACACACTTTTTAGTGTATCTTATCATGTAAATTGTACCTTTTCCTATTTCTGTATGTAGAAAACTGTGACCATGATTATTTAAAATGCCTACAAAATATATTATAATGTCTCGAGTTTCATAAACAAAAATTCGGGGAACCCCAATTTTAGGCCCAAATTTTTCTTTGTCCGGCCCTGCTGGAGCCATCCTGTGTATTATAGCCTCCTGTGTGTATAATAATAATAATAATAATAACAACAGACTTTTTAGTATCTTATCATGTAAAATGCACCCTTTCCCATTTCTGTGGGTAGAAAACTATATCCATGACTATTTGAAATGCCCAAAAATATATTATTATGTCTCGAGTGTAAAAAAGAAATGCAGTAGAAACTGTATTTCAGAGAAAAATGTACAATTACAATTTACAATTTACATTGTAGGCTACATCTATACTTTAAATAACAAAGAAACTATCCAGAACAGTGTACTGCTCAAAATCTGGGAACCCCAATTTTAGGCCCCAAATCTTTCTTTGTCCGGCCCTGCTGGAGCCATCCTATGTATTATAATTACAACTTTTTAGTATCTTATCATGTAAATTGCACCTTTTCCCCTTTCTGTAGGTAGAAAACCGTGCCCATGATTATTTGAAATGCCAAAAATATATATATATATTATTATTTCTCATAGAGTTTCATAAATCAAAGCCCAGTGAGCAGGATTAATAAGAGAAAACTTTGCAATCCTACCTTTGCCAACAAGCAGCGTCGTGGCTCCACAGCTGTGGAAGCAGTGCAGCAGAGATTTGGCTTTAATGTTGACGTTGAGGAAAGCGACCTCGCAGCCCAGTTTGCACAGAGCCAACCACACACAGATGAAGTCCGGCTCGTTGAACATCAACAGGGCGACAATGTCTCCTTGTTTCAGAGACCCGTCCGCTCTGAACGCGTTGGCCATCCGGTTACTTCTCCGGTCCACATCCCGGTAGGTCAGCCTCTGGTTCTCGTAGATGATGAAGAGTTTGTTGGGGCTCTTCCTCGCCTGGTGGAGGAAACAGTCGAGGTATGTGATGACTCCTCGCTGCATACGAGCCTGCAGAGTCTTCCTGTAGCTCTGGAGGCTCCAGTAATAACTCAGATCCAGCCAGAAGAAAGGATAAGAGATCCTCTGGTAGAAGAGGAGAGCCAGCAGTCCTGCTAAAACACTGCTTAACACCACAGCTATCATCTTTAACAACAACACACCACACCTCTCCTATCTTCTCTCTGCAAGACTCCCTAAACTTTAAATAACAGGAAACCTGCAGTCAGGCTGGTGGTCTGCTCATTATTATGCAATTTCTCAGTGACAGCCAATGAGCTCTACTGAGGTCAACCCAGCCTCCACTTCGAAAAAAAACACACTAGTCAAACCCAAACTAGTACTTACTGGCCCCCACTTTGTTTCACGGTGCGTGTTGTAGACGTTATTACGGTAAAGAGTGACTGATTTCAAAATAAAAGCGACGTTCCAATGGCAATTTCAAAGTTAGTCTGTCTGTCATAAATAAATAAATAAATAAATAAATAAATACATAATATAAAAATACATAAATACATAATTAAATACATAAATAAATGAATAAATAAATAAATAAATTTCACAGTGACAGCCAATGAGCTCTACTGAGGTCAAACCAGCCTCCACTTCGAAAAAAAAAAACCACAAGTCAAACTCAAAGTAGTATTTACTGGTCATGTACTGTGGTATACTGGCCCCCAATGTTGTTTCAAGGTGCGTGTTGTAGACGTTATTACGGTAAAAAGCGTTCTGACTGACTGATTTCAAAATAAAAGCGATGTCCTGGTGAACAGTGATAGGCAAATTTCCAATCTGTCTGTCATAAATACATAAATAAATACATAAATGAATGAATGAATGAATAAATAAATAAATAAAAAATACACACCTAAATAAATAAATAAAACAAAAATCATTAAGTATTAAAGCTTCAGTAGGCAGTATATCTTTGGCATCATTGGGCAAAAATTCCATAATAACCTTTCAGCATATTGTAATTCAAGTGTTCTGAGATAAAACTAGACTTCTGCATCTCCTCATGGCTCTGTTTTCTTTTCTTTTTCTTTTTTTTAATATATTTTTTTATTCCAAAATTACAGTATACATAGTAACAGCAGAAAACATTAAAATCATTTACATACAGAAGAAGCATAGCGAAAAAACGCGAGCGGCAGCGCCATCACAAACTTTCTCACTTTACAGCTAAACCGTGCACTACAAGATGATTCTGAAAACATTTGCGGAGAGAAATTGGCATTAACGTAACATAATATTGATTCATATTTGATCAGCGCTGCCTAGTTTGACCGTTTGGTCGGAGTTCACGAGTGATTGACAGCTGGCTCTCACCGACAGCAGCTGGACAGCAGACCTCAGATCAGCTCTTACTGCTTGTTTTCCTCCGGTCTGTGAAATCTTGCAGATGTCGTTAGGAGCAACGGAGGACACAGAGGCACATGATTTTTTTTCAGGTTACCTGTTTCATATCCTACTGTCACGATATAGCGACCGTTTTATAAAAATAACTTTTTTTAATCATATTTGCTCCAATCTCGCCTACTTCAGCTTTAAATGTCTCATATCGTGCTCATTTTCAGGTTCATACTTGTATTTTGTGTTTCTACTAGAACATGTTTACTTGTAATGTTTAAAAAAACTACTTTATTTTCCTCGTCGTCTGTCTGAATCACATTTCAATGGAATTGCAACATAATTGCAACAGAACTGCGTTGCTAGGCAACAGCTTGGTCAATGTTTACTTCCTGTCAGCTGATGTTATTCACATAAACTGAAACATGAAATGAACTGGAGGCACATTAAGAATACCTTAAATGCAGAACAACATCAGCCCAAGTATACGTCCCTGCGGCATTTCATGTAACAGCATGTCATAGCTGCATGAACTAGGCTGGATAGGCCTTTTTTAAAGATGAACATAATAGGTAATATTTAGTGCTGAACAGAAATCAAAATGTCAAAATAAAGTGCTCACAATCTCACAAGACGCCAAACTATTCCATCATATTATGTCATTTTATTCCAAAGCATTTACACAAACAGCACTATAATGAAAAATAAAAAACAAAAACAAAAAGCGTAACAGAATCCCATCGTGGCGACGTCAAAATCATTGTCAAGTTATTCATGTGCAAAGGATTCTTCTTCTGGTGCTTGAGGATTAAAGAACCAATTAAGAGTCAAGATCTTGAGGAAATCTCATGCGTTCCTTTCAGAGTAGACATCTTTAAAATACACAGTATACTCTGGAGGACCAGAAAGGGAAATATCACAAAAGAAATGCCGTATCTGTAGAGGAGAGTGTCAAGTTTCCCAGTTGTCATAACATCGTTGTATCAGTGCTAAACCAAAATGTGTTTTCAATTTCGGACATAAGACGCTGGGTGATGTTAATATTTTTTTACAGAACCGATCATACTATACACATTATATTACAAACATTTCAAAAAAGGTCAGAATAAGACTGTTTGCTATACAGGGAGGATTAATAATGTGAATTTTTCCTGTCATAATTATCCTTTCAAAAAAGCCAAAGTCCAGCTTAAGCTTGCACTGCATTAGATATGTTAAGCCCTTTAAACTGTACAGTAATAAAGATTAGCAACCGTGTTATTATAGGTCTTATTGTACAGATGACTGGGTTAATTTGGTGATATGAGGATGTTTACTTGAAGAAGACAAGATGAAGATGTAATGATTGTGAAATCCGGGTCACTGATGGAACCTCATGAATCCTAACGGCTGAGTGAAGTCACAAATAGCTCCTTACAAGCATAGGAACTTAAAAAAGATCAAGTGTATTCGTTGTCATTGCTTCTACTTTTGTTTCCACTGTTCTCTGCCTGCTTTGTTTGTTAAAAAAAAAAGTGGATATACAGGAAGAGCTTTGTACTTAAGCCTCACAAGTAAAGGTTTAGATTAGGGGAAGCACCAGGTTATGGGTTGTCAAGTTCTTGCAGTAAAAGATGGCATATTGCCTGTCCCATATGAATAATGTCTTGTTTTTGCATTTTTTATGCTATATATATCTGAAACATCCCAGTTTGTAAAATGCAGTTTAAACAAAATGAATAACCGTGTACCAAAGCTTATAAGGTTCAGGTTCCTGCAGTGGAAAAGGGCTTCAAGTGCCTCCTAACAGCCTGGTCTCACTCCCAGGATGTCAAAGACGGACGCTTTGGCAGTCTGTTCTTGATACTGTCACCCTTAGCGCCTGTATAAGACGCACCAGGCTTTCAACTAACTCCAATCTAAACACATCTGTGTCATTATTTGACGGTCAGAGCGACTGATGTAGTATTAAAGTGGCAGTAGGCAACAATATTTTTGGCATCATTGGGCAAAGAACAGCTCTTACTGCTTGTTTTCCTCCGGTCTGTGAAATCTTGCAGATGCCATTAGGAGCACTGGAGGACACCGGAGGACACCGGAGGACACAGAGGCACATGATTTTTTTCAGGTTACCTCTTTCATGTCCTCCTGTCACGATATAGCAACCGTTTTATAAAAATAACTTTTTTTTAATAATAACTTTTTTTTAATAAAATTTGCTCCAATCTCATCTACTTCAGCTTTAAGAGCGAGAAAGTCCGCTAACGGTGGGAGGGAGCAGTGGTGGAGGGGTCAATCACCTGGGCTCATCCACTCACTGGTTGGATTCCTACATTTGCTGCCATCTAGTTGTGGACATTTTCACCACGTTGCACGCTTCGTCTCCTTTTACACAGAACTTTAAATAATGTTTTTTTTTTAATAACACTCCATTCATTCATAAAACCAAGTTATTTAGTACATCAACACAATGAGCAAACAAACAAAAAAAAGAATGTATCATGAAAAATATCAGGATATAGGGAAATTGTGATGAGCATTTTATATATGGTAACCAAATCATCCAGTGATTCTGTCATTTGAAGTGTTTGTTTTCAGAAAATTAAAGATTAATTTCAGTGTAACTACTGAATAGCATCCGAGTAGGTATGCCAGGACAAGTGCTTGAAAATTGTGACTCTTATGGATGTTCTTATTGTCTTGATTGTGCCCACATTGTGATTGGATGTTGGTCAACAATGAGGGTGCACCCAGAACAAGTAATGATTACTGAGCATTATGTATGACTGATATGATATTCAACGAACATTGTTGCGAGGCTCAGCTCGGAACCTCTTGGATTAAACAAGTCGCCGCGCTTTGAACTAACGCTGATAAAAAATAGTATTTAAAATGGAACTTGTACCTTTGGTTAACTTAAATACTAATCCAACACTGACTCTATTCCAATATCAAAAACACGGTCAGCAGCTTGACTCTACTACTCTTCCTCATGAAACACAAACATCTAATCTTTGATATAATTGCTAATATTCCATCAAATTAGCCATTTTTCTAATACTGTTGTTACAAAAATAGAGATTTGATTGGTATTGAATGTTATACACAAACATCATGAAAGGCTTCAGTATGCTTGAAACGAAGTACGAAGATCATTTAACAGCATCTGAAACCACCTTTGGGTCCGAGAATACCTTTCTGAATAATCCAACAATCACGTACACTTTTATGCAGCAAGGTGTAGCCAAGCCTCCAGGAAGAGCGCCCGTCGTTGATGCCAATTTTCGTAGTGGCCAAATGGCGGTACTGCAACTTCCGTGTCCGTCACGTGATGCATTGGGCCCAAAAAGACTCTTTCCCATAGACTTACATTGGGAAAGAGACATCTGTAACCCAGCGGATACCGTGACCGAGCCATGTGACCGAGCGGACGCTACTGCGCCTGCTCCGTGGGCCCACTGGATGTGGAAGATCGCCGCAAGATCCGGGTATCATTTTGGCGCCACTGAGCAACTTTCATAGGAATGAACGGGGCCCCGCCTGCAACGCTGTATCCACTTCTCTTTATACATCCATGGGTGGGTGTAGCCAGGTGTTGCAGAGGTATGGAAAGGTGCAACACCACAAATGCTTCGTCGTCTTATTGCCGTTTGTATGATTTGTCGCGTCACGACTACACGACACGCAAAAGAGTTCTTGGAGAGAGAGATCGGGGGGAGACAGTCAGAAGGAGGCTCTGCCGTCAGCAGTCGTCGGCACAACACATGATACAAACTGCTTCGTTCAAAGCATACTCAGACCTCACCTCCCAGACATGTGGAATGACCTACGAAGGCTTCATCGCAGTTTACAAAATTGCTGTAAAAAATAACAGCTATACCTCAAAAACTAACCTCCAAACTCTTCACTTTTGTTCAGAGAGAAGTTACATAAGATACATAATTACAATGATAAAAGTTTAACAGCGAGGAAACGAGTGAAAGCATGTTGGTGGGTATAAAGTGTGCCTGTTCGTGGAACAGCCAGAGCTGCAGACTGGAGGTGAGACATCTGGTCTCTGTACTGAGTCTCTCTGCCATCATTCACTGTCCAGATCCTTGTTCTCCGGGGACGGACTCTCTCTGGCTGGCAGGAGGTCGTAGTGACAGGGGATGTGGCTGTTTTTTGGTAGATCGTATGGATCTTGACCAAACTGTGCGTTGCTGTCTCCGGTCAGCAGGATGGTGCTTACAGTCGGCTCTGAAATCAAACACAGGCGAGTTGGCAGTTGCAGGAAGAATAAAGTTGCTAATCCTGTAAGTTTACAGCTTTGCAGTCCAACATTTTGGACAATTTAGTATAATTAGCATATAAAGCACTCACAATGACAACAAACAAATGTCACTCACCAACTTCATAGACGTTCCGGTTATTGGTGGGGCTGTCGTTGCTGATCTCGGCGTATGGTGAATCCCGTCTGGCCGGCGACTTCATCTCCACGTAGCCACACTCTGTGTTTTTGGCTGTCAGCGGGGGGAGGTCCTTTATGGTGGCGTATGGGTTTTCAGAGCTGTTGAGAGAACAGGAGCTGGCGTGATAGAGCGTGCCCTTCAGATCTGGGTGACACGGACAGAGGAGGCCAGTGAGAGGATGAGTTCCAGCGTTATAAACGGAGCAGTTCAGGATTTCTTTGTATAACTGCAGGACCTACCTCGTAGAGATTTCCCCATGTACCTCCTGTCAACTCCGTAGGCTCCTATTGTGAGGAAAAATGGAAATGACGAAGGTCAGTAAATGGTGGAAGCAAAAGTTATGTGAAAGACTATTATGGCAAGATTAGGCTGAGATTCTCTAAAGAAAGGGTTCATATCACCAACAATTAAGAACTGTGGTTATAATAGAGCAAAAGTCTCCCATCCACACCAATTAAAATGCAAATACAACCAATTTGCGAGTAAGCAGTTGTCAGATAACGAAGGTTACTGTATTGTAAACCTAGCTCTATAAGCACGTGGCACCCTCAATGGACTCTATCTGTTGACAGACTATTAAATAGGCGTTATGAGATGCTATAAGCCCCATAGATGTGGGTCAATAGGGGCCTACTACACCCACTAGTAGGTCTTATCATGTATTCACATGGTAGATCACCGAAAGAAGGTACAAAAGAACATGACAGCGACCTGTAGCAACTGTAGTAATTATGACAGGAACAGAATAGGAAGTCAAGCGCTGTAGTATAGACAGTGTGAAACTGGGTGGAGGTTGGAACAATGGATGAAACACAAAACACAGTGTTTTCACCCAGGAGACTGGAGCTCACATCCCATGTAAAACCAACAATTTGTAGTTATCTTTGTGTTTCTAGTTATTTTAACCCAAAATACAATGTTTTTTTGCCTAAACCTAAAGAAGTTGTAGTTTTGTTGCCTAAACCTAATTTTTTTTTAGTTTTCTTGCCTAAACCTAACTGTTTTTTGTCTAAACCTAAAGAAGTTGCAATTTTGTTGCCTAAACCTAAAGAGGTCTTGTTGTTTGTGTTCAAAACGTAATGTTTCATTCAGTTTTACAACATGTTAAAACGTCTTGCTTTTAAGTTTCTTTTACAACGTAGTAGGTGTAGTAGGCCCCTAATCACCCACATCTATGGTGCTTATAGAGACTGATAACGCCTATTTAATGGTCTGATAACAGTTGAATCGGATCG
>CAKAOI010051520.1:0-125608 GCA_916701655.1 Sebastiscus albofasciatus
ATAAATATATAAATGAAATAATAATAATAATAATAATAATGACAAGCTTAAAAACTTCCACCACATCTTTGCACTGACTCTTTTTTTAGAAGAAATATACATGCCCCACTTCAGGAGATATTTTTCTGTCCTGTCCTGCAGCCTATATGACACTTTCATATGCAGCTACTTTTCCTAATTCAGCCACCCAGGCATCTTCCAGTTCCTGAGAATGATTTGCTTTGTCCAATAATAATAGCAGTCTGGGTCCAATACTTCAGTGATTGTGGAAAAGCATATAACACCTTACAGTCTCCTAATATATAAAGCTTTGGACAGAATACAAACTGCTTTTTTATGATATTAGCAATGTAACAGTGAATCTTCATCCAGAACCAATGGACTTTGGGGCATGTCCATAGCACATGTACCTTCATCACCACTACATTTCCAGCAGGTTGCAGAGTCTTTTAAACCAAGTCTATATAACCTACTTGGGGTCCAGTATAGAAATGATGTAAAATTTAAAATTGAATAAGCCTCACCTTTAGATCTCTTGACATTATTTGGGAATTGCTGCAAATCTCATCCCACTCATGTTCATCAAATGATACACCCAATTCTCTTTCCCATACACCCATAGCTAATTTCGGACAGCTAATTTCTAACACAACAATTCAAGTGCTGTAGTTTGAGTGAAATACCTTATCTTATGTAGGAGAAACATCTATTTTCAGCTTTTAATTATCTTGTTTGGGTTATTTTAGTTAAAACTGAAACCTTGATGCTAAAATAAAAAAAAAAACCTTGATGTCAAAACACAAATGAACTAATAAGGCACATGTAAACTCCAAAGTCATTCAGAAAAAAATGTCAAGACTGCTCTTATAAGAGTGACCTTGTCTTCAACCAGATGCTCGGATATTAATAGTTCCTCCAAAGTGTTACTATTCTGTCTACAAAGGTTGGCACCTCATTAACTGCCACGGAGCCCCATTGTGTCCATTGATACAGCATCTGAAGAGTTTTGACTCTGAGAAAGTACTATCTGATTATATGTCACTCATGAATGTTATACAAAGGACAGTAGAGGAAGTATTAAGATCCTACTTGTATCAGTATTCCTTTACAAAACTAGCAATACCACAAAATGTATGTAATGTAAAAAATGCTCCATTAAATGTAAAAGTCCTGCATTCAAAATTTCACTTAAAAAGTCTGCAAGTATTATCAGCAAAATGTACTTAATATAAAAGCTTAAAAGTATCACTATGTTAAGCTCTGCCTGTGTTACATTATTATATAATTGTGATGATAATTGGATATTGATGCATTATAATGTAAGCAGCACTTTAAAGGGTAACACCACCCAAATTAAGAATTCTAATATGTTATTTCCATGATCTAGTAAAATTAAATCAATATTTATGAATATGAGCTGCTCTCTCTCAAAGCCAGAAACAGAGAAGTAAGTCTCAAACGGATATAAAGTCTGGAGCTGCTCCATAGACGATGAATGGGGGGCTCATTTTATTCTTCTTATTTTTTTATACCCAAATGAGCTTTATTCTATTGTAGTTCTCAGTTGAGGAACAGAAAATGTTCCCATATACTCAGATCATTCCCCTGGGTGCTCTCGGTGTCATCTAGGACATTTTTCCCAATTCATTGTCTATGGAGCAGTTGCTCACTTTATACCCTCTGACATTACTCATGACATTCATGTTTTAGCACACATTCAGTTATTTATGTTTACTACTGTTTTGGACTGTCTTAGACCATAGACATGCCCACTTTATGATAATCACATGCAGTTTGGGGCAAGTCATAGTCAAGACAGCACACTGACACACTGACAGCTGTTGTTGCCTGTTGGGCTGCAGTTTACCATGTTATGATTTGAGCATATTTGTTATGCTAAATGCAGTACCTGTGAGGGTTTATGGACAATATTTGTCATTGTTTTGTGTTGTTAATTGACTTACAATAATAAATATATATATACATTTGCATAAAGCAAGCATATTTGCCCACGCCCATGTTTATAAGAGTATTAAATACTTGACAAATCTCCCTTTAAGGTACATTTTGAACGGATAAAAATGTTGTTCATTTTTTGGACTGTCTTAGACTATATAGGAATAACATGTATGAATTTTGAAAAATGGGCATAGTTCCCCTTTAAAGTTGTAACAGGCTGGAGTGGAGTGAATTATATACTGTTGGTTTAATTTACTGCCTAACTTATATGCCATTTATAGGTTTTTCTGAAATAGAGTAGAAATATAACATAGTATAAACAATAAATAGCCTACTCAAGTAAAGTAGAATGTTGTAAATGTACCGTGGAATATCCCTTTATACTTTCAACTGTAACAACAGCACTGTCTGGTATATAGGCTGCATATTCAAAACAATTCCCTGGTTCAGAGAAAAAAAGGGGAAAAAATAAGATAAGATAAGATAAGATATTCCTTTATTAATCCCGCAGCCAGCTAACACAGTAAAAAAAAGAGCTAAACAAAGTGTAACAAAATATTAACCATTTAAATAGAAGGAAGTATAAAAATAGGAGCAGTATATACAGTATTGACAATAATCAGACTATTAACACAATTGCACAAGTGGAAAATGATATTGCACAGTGAGAATGAAATTAATGAATAAATGAATGAAACTCCACCTGAAAATATCAGGTTATTGTCAGTTTTTTGGTGTGTAAGTGGTCTACTGGGAGCAGTGCTGGTTGTGGAATAAAACCGGTGCACAAACATTTTTGGTCCTTGTTTGTTGACTGCAATATTGGTAAAATATGAATATACTGCAAAGTCTATTCTATCTTGACCCATAGCTTTCAGGGCCAGCACATCACATCACTGCAGTGCACAGCAGTACACAATCTGAGTTGGGGAATAGCTGTATGTCTCCAAAAAACGGGTTGTAATTTATTCCTCACACGGGATTGGTCACGGATCGATGCGCGTTCGCGACGCTCCGAGGCGGCGCGCCCCCGTGTGCTTGTGAGAGCATCGCTTGGAAGAAGAAGAAGAGGAGGAGGAGAGACAGAGAGAGACAGAGAGACAGAGAGAGCTGTTGCCACACCACCACCACAACCAAGTTGTCCACCGAATGTCTGCCTCTTCCCGCTGCCAATGAACGATCCTCGCATTCCTATGTCTGCCAAATGACACACTGAACGACCAGGCTTCCACCTCTGCTCTGAGGATTCAGGACTCCGACTGCGGGTTGCACGTTTTTTCCAGGTAAGCCACCTCCTCTCCTCCTCTCCTCCTCCATGCACCGATGTGTATGCCTGTGTGTTTACGCGCTATCCGTGCTTTAAAGGGTGCGGGCGTTTTGCAGTAGCTGTCCAAGGTGCTGAAACGGGCAGTGGCTGGCTGCTGCTGGTAAGAATAAAAAAAACAAAACCACTGTGTAGTAGAGAGAGATGACGGCCTCATGTTTTCATGACTTCGCTGTTTGCATGCTATAGGCTATTTAGTGTTGCAGGATGTCGTGTGGGTGTCGTACAGTATACGGTGGAAGAAAGAATGATGCATCTGTAAACGTGCATAACTGTACCATATCTGTTACATTACGCACAGGTTTTGCGCGTTTTTGTTTTGCAGCTCTGCACGAATGGATGTATCTAAGCTGCATTATATACCTCCTCCAGGGACGGTGTGTTTTTTTTTTTTTTTACTGCATTTATACCGTTGTCAGGGTTGTGAGGGTCTTCATCTCATGTTGCCATTGCAATCTGAGGATGAATCAGAATCAGAATCGTGTTTATTGCCAGGTGTGAGAGGTATACACTAGGAATTTGCTTTGGTTTTGTTGGTGCAAGTGAACAGTATCATAATAAAAGAATAGATAAAAACGTTAGAATAAAATGCAGAGTATAGGTGCTATGTAGGATGCAAGAGGATTGAACATCCTCTGATGTCAACAAACAGTAAAAAAAGATCATTTGTGGTGCAATGAATCCATCTGAGAAAAAAAAAAGAGTACATGGTGAGCCAATCACTGCTTTTCAAGTTCAACTTCTGTGTCCCCATTCACTGGGAATTCACATTCCTTACCAGTAACCCCAAAATAAACCACCACCACCATTCTTTAAAAAAAAAAAAAAAATGTCCTTGTCAAGACCTTGTAAAAATGTGAAACACATGTAGCCGAATTGGAGCTGTTCCACGTGGAAAATGCCAAATATGTTCCAAAAGGTGACATCCAGGCCCCACAAGTTATGTAAATTCGTCTCTTCTTGGCAAGGCAAGGTAAGGGGCAGGTCACGTCCAGTACTGCATTGTTCTTCTGATGGACCAAAATATCCGTTTCTGTCCACAACAGGAGCACCTGACATTTTCCTGTGGCAGATTTACTCACTGGATCATGGCACAGACCAACAGCGGTGGGCAGGGGACCAACGGGGTAGCGGATGAGTCCCCCAACATGATAGTGTACAGAAAGGTAAGGCAGCTGCTATTTTTAGTCTGCACGTGTGTGTGTGTGTGTGTGTGTGTGTTTGTGAACGTCTCTCTTGTATCAATTCACTTGACGATGAGCTGTGCAGTGGAAATTGCTTATACTAATGGCAAGGCAGTGTTCTGGTGCCATGGTTGGTTTATCAGCTTGATGAGAGAACATGTGATTTTTCTCTCACAAACATGCATGCCATGCAAATTCAGACCACGCTTAAACACGCAGTGAGACACCCTGACAGGCATTGCCCACATTTCCCAGTTAAAACTATCATCTTTTATTGCTTACATGTTAGAGGATGGCGTTTTAACTGACTGACATTAATGGAAGCCAAAAGGAAGCCACAGGCTTTTTAACTATGCTCATTACACTGCTACTGGTGTATTATTTCACTGTTACTGTAAATCTGTTACTACATTAGAGAGTTAGAGAAAGGGAGGGGAGGGAACTGGCCCACTGCTGAGACACCTTAATGCAGTGCTGCGGATTAATAAAATAATAATCTGCAGGGAAGATAACATTTGTTTGCTTTGAGGCTCGAGGTCCAATTATAGTTTCATTTAGAAACTTTAACACCTGCAGTGTGAAATACAAATGCAACAAATTCAAACAAGGGAAAATAGGAAATTAAATGAGACAATAAGAGGACAGTAGATGCTAAAATATATAAGTGAAAACAGAGACCATTAAGAATAATAAAAATGAGATAATTAGTAAAAAAAGCAATAATAATATAATAGGGCTGTCAATTGATTCAAATATTTAATCGTGAATAATCGCATGATTGTCTATAGTTAATCCCGATTAATTGCAAATTAATCTCACATTTTTTTTATCTGTTCAAAATGTATCTTAAAGGGAGATTTGTCAAGTATTTAAAACTCTTATCAACATGGGAGTGGGCAAATATTGCTTGCTTTATGCAAATGTGTTTATATATTTATTATTGTAAATCAATTAACAACACAAAACAATGACAAATATTGTCCAGAAACCCTCACAGGTACTGCATTTAACATACAACATATGCTAAAATCATAACATGGCAAACGGAAGCCCAACAGGCAACAACAACTGTCAGTGTATTGACTTGACTATGACTTGCTGCAAACTGCATGTGATTATCATAAAGTGGGCATGTCTGTAAAGGGGAGACTCGTGGGTACCCATAGAACCCATTTTCATTCACATATCTTGAGGTCAGAGGTCAAGAGACCCCTTTGAAAATGGCCATGCCAATTTTTCCTCACCAAAATTTAGAACCAAAACTTCGCGACAAGCTAGTATAAAATAGTTGGTATCAATAGATTCCCGAGGTTTTCTAGTTTCATATGAGGCCAGTATCTTCACTCTAGCTTTAAAACTGAGCACACTACAACTTAAAAATTGCAAGTTGCGTTAATATGTTATCATATTAACTTTGACAGCCCTATAAAATATATAAGCGAATGTCAAAACACAGACCATTGGGAATAATAGAATGAGTGTAAGTAAAAAAAATAATAATAACAATACTAATAATAATAACAATGACATTAATTATGAGCTAAATTAAATAAAAAGATTTTCAGCTGTTGTTTAAAAATGTCCACAAAGACAGCATTACATAATTTTGGAACATAGTTAAAAAAGCTGCACTGCCTATTTTGTTGTGCGTGTAATTGTTTTTAAATACCCAGCAGTAAAAGATCTGAGAGCTTGTGGATGCTTGTAAAACAACAGAGAGTCTGCAGTGCAGGCCGGTCCCAAACCATCGAACCTTTACAAGTCCAGTGTGTAGGATCTGGCGGTATCTAGCGGTGAGGTGAGGAGATTGCAACCAACTGAAGCCTCTCCTGTGTGCCAAGCGTGTTGGAGAACTACGGTGGCCGATGCGAAAACACGAATGGCCCTCTCTAGAGCCAATTGTTGTAAGAGTAGCGTAGGCCATTTGGAGCAGAGCCAGTGTAAGAGTGTGTGTGTGTGTACGTTGGAAGTGAGTGGTGAAGCCAGAGAGAGAGAGCGGCTGAGATGGGAGCGAGTAACGTTATTGACTTCGGCCCAAGCAGCAGAAGTTAACAGTGTTTGGTTTGTCTGTACTGTTGAAACATGGCGGTGCAACATGGTGAATTCCGTGAAGGGGACCCTTCACGGGGTGCTTATGTAGATATAAACGGCTCATTCTAAGGTAACGAAAACATAACAATTCATATTATCAGTAAACATACACTAAAGAAGACATACTTAATAATATTATTTTCCATTTCTGACAATAAGTCCCCCTATATGTTACACATTGTTCCTTTAAAAACAAGTAAAAGAACCTTAAAAACCTATTTTCTAACTAAAAAATACTGGTAGCCACTGACTATATATACACTGTATATACGATGAGGGTGTGCGCACTGCTCCTCATGTGCACTTGTTTCTTCTCCCTTGACAAAAACAGCTACATTTTAAGATTAAGCTACAAATAAACCATTCTGAAAATTGCTTTACATCAGGAGAGGCGTCTGTTCCTTGGTGGTGCTGTTATTGTCTCATAGGGAATTTCTCTGATCTGTTTAGTATGAACCATGTAGCATGTGTTACATGTCTTGCACATAAAATCCAATGCCTAATTCACTCATCCCAGGTGTTCCATAATTAAATATGGCTGGATTCTAGCTTATGGTGTCCTGCGAATAAACACCTCCAGTATCACACCAGAGCAACAACAGCTGTACATACGTGGACGTTGCCTAACGGGCGGCGTAGTGTTTTACTTCACTCTCAGACGCACCGATGAAGTGATCATTTTCTCCATCTTACTTGTGGATGACTCAAGCGTTGAGTGAATTCCTTCATTTCATTCTCTTCACCCTTCAGCGAATGCTCCCGTTCCATCTGTGACAGCATCTGCACCCCAGGAAGAGGATACGCTTAGCATGATATCATAGATTGACGGTCTTTTATAGCACTCGCAGCGCGTTAGGCAATATCACTGCCAGTGTGGGGCGAGATTTGCTGGAAGGGCCGCTGTATGCTTGCAGCAGAAAGGTTGCTTTTTTATTTTCTATCTCTCAATTTTCAGGATCTTCCCAAAGCAGGATGACTGGCTCATAAAATAGATTGATCCTAAAGTAGGTCAAATATTGAGGATAATGGAGATAGATGAATGGGACTGTTTTTTGTAATTTTGGAGGAAACCATGTCTCTTATTAAACTTCATTTTAATATTAAACAGTATCAAAAAATGCCAAGGCATGGAAACTAGTTGCATCCTGTTTATTAAATATTGACTCGAGGTCTTTCCAGCTATTCAATTACATGTGATAGCTCTTCCTTTTTCCTGCTATTGATCCGAACGTCCTGCTTTTTCGACCATGCCATGAAGGATCTGTAGCACCAAGTATGCAAATAAGAAAAACATCCGTAGCCTGTGTGTTTACTTTGCAGCTTCAGCAACCAGACTTAAAGTGGCAGTAGGCAGAATATTTTTGGCATCATTGGGCAAAAATACCATAACAACCTTTCAGTATATTGTAATTCAAGTGTTCTGAGAGAAAACTAGACTTCTGCACCTCCTCATGGCTCTGTTTTCAGGCTTTAAAAAATCTAGCCTGTGACGGGAGACTTTAGCCAATCACAGGTCATTTCAGAGAGATCAAACGGTCAAACTAGGCAGCGCTGATCAAATATGAATCAATATTCTGTTACTGTAATGCCTATTTCTCGCGTTAATAGTTTTCAGAAACATCTTGTAGTGTTTAGCTGTAAAATGAGAAAGTTTGCTTCGGCTGGTGGGCGGTGCTTGGTATTCCCTCAACTGATCTCAACATGGCTGCTGGGTCATAAACTTTCTCATCCTACAGCTAACGAGTACACTACAAAATGTTTCTGAAAACATTTTATATGAGATATTGATTCATATTTGATCAGCGCTGCCTAGTTTGATCATTTGATCAGAGTTCGCGAGTGATTGACAGCTGCCTCCGTTGAATGAACAGCCAATAGGAACCCTCTCTCTCTGAAATGACCTGTGATTGGCCAAAGTCTCCTGTCACGAGCTAGATTTTCTAAAGCCTGAAAACAGAGCCATGAGGAGGTGCAGAAGTCTAGTTTTCTCTCAGAACACTTGAATTACAATATGCTGAAAGATTATCATGGAATTTTTGCCCAATGATGCCAAAAATATTCTGCCTACTGCTGCTTTAAATGTTTTTATTTCTTCAAAATTCTGAGGCAAGAAGGATTTTAGACTTAAGGGGCTGTTTGATCAGATTAATATCTTGGTCATGAAGCTTTCCTCCACCGTCTAGTTCCCCTTCACCTCCCAACACTTGACCACACATGGCCTCTGTACACTGACTGACACTGACTGACCTAGATGCACCGCAGAGTGAAAGAACGTGGTGAAGGCGGCAAGGACCAAATTGTGCTTCTAGAGTGGGTTTAATTCAAAACTGCAGTTGGAGGAGAGCTGTCTGTAGACGCGCGGACACCGCCAGGATGAACAGGTGCCCCCAAATGCTTTTCAGATGGAGATGACTTGGCAGAGGTGTTGCAACCCACACTGACTGGGCCCTCGCTATACTGCTTGAGCTGAATTCTCAAGTGGAAAACATGCTTTTATGTTCTGTGTTGCTGTTCAGACATCTTGTGCGGGAATATCACAAATACACAGGGGAGATGCTATATAAAATGTTGATATTGAAGCACATCTACTCGGTAGCGAGTAGTGTATGGGCTAGTAGAGGAAGGATTATGTAATATGAGCAGAGGGAGCTTTATGGTTGAGGACAGCAGATAGTGGTTTGGCAGTTGTTCCGCTGGGAGCATAACTACATCATTTAACTCTCTCAGTCTTTCTTCCTCTCTGGCCCGTCCACCCCCCCGCTCCTCATTAACATCTTAATGAAAATGGATGGGTGAGCTGAGGTGTTGACCTGCTTGCTGCGGAGATGTGTGCGGAGATGTCTGTTTTCCTCAAGGACCTTGCTTGAATGCACATACACTACATGTATCGGAACAGTACACACACAGCATTTAAAGGGCCAGTGTGTAGGATTTCAGGGGAGCTATTGGCAGAAATAGAATGTAATATATAACAACTATGTTTTCATTAGTGCATAATCACCTGAAACCAAGAACAGTTGTGTTTTTCGTTAGCTTAGAATTAGCCTTTCTATCTGCATAGGGAGCAGGTCCGCCATGTTGCTCTGCAATGTTTCTACAGTAGCCCAGAACGGACAAACCAAATACTGCGCTCAAGAGAGAACCATTTGCGTGTTTTTGTCACCTGAAGGCCACTGTAGTTCTCCGACACTCTTGGAAATGGATGGGTGAGCAGTTGCAATCTGCAACGTCACCGCTAGATGTCACTAAATCCTACACACTGCTCCTTTAAAGGGTACAGTACAATAACACATTTCAATTTGAATCATGTTAAGATAAGATGACATAACCCTTGATTAGTCCAACGGCGGGGATTTTTGCAATGTTACTGAATGTTACTGTCACTTATATACCTTTAAACAGAGGTTGATTTCATTGAAATTGCTCAACATTAAAGCATTTGTAGCCCACATTTCAAGTAATTGATGAACAATTTCAGAAAATGAACGGTAGCAAGACTGGCATATAGTCCTAATAAATCCAGATACTTAAACTAAACCAGTCTAAAGCTGACTGTTATTAAGTGCTTTGATTTAAAAATAATGAAGTTATGTGACACGATATGTTTGTTTTATTGGCACAAATGTTCCTCATCTGTAGATATGGACTTTTTATCGATACATCACAATTTTATACTTCATAGCAAATTGTTTCAGGGACCGCCTGACAGAGTGCCACCGACCCCCCCGGGGGTCCTCGGACCCTACTTTGAGAATCACTGACCTACGTCACTGCTTTTTGCTAATGGCTGAGTGGGAGTATCCATTTGAAAAAAAAAAATAATAATAAAATAAACAGAACGCAGATGGACCTGCCCTTTACCTTGACAACAAATGTAACTGTTTAAAAACAGTTACATTTGTTGTCTTCGTGATGAACTGATTTATTGACGCTGGTGACCCTACCAACAAGCAATGCGTCAGAACTCCTCCTGTTTATCAAGAAAAGCCAATAAAATGTTCAATGGAAGGATTCAGTGGATGTGCACTGCACGTCCGAGGGTCTAGAATCATTACTTAGCATATAAAAGCCTTTGTGATGTCTTGCTGCTATCACATTAAACATGTCAGGCTTACTCTGTATCATCAAGTGTACCAGAGTGTACAGTATGTGTGTGGTGTTTCATTTTTTTTCATGCCTGCTCACATGTGTGCACCATGAATAATGCTGCGATGCATGTGCGAGCATGTGTATGTAGGGCGAATGTTGCTAAGAGAGAGTCCTGAATTTTTTATGCGAGCCTAAAACAGCTCTGGCGAAGTTCATAGCCACTCAGCGCGAGAGAGGAGGGAACAGCCGGCGCTTTGTGTGTGCGTGTGTGTTTCTGTCTCTGTAGGTGTGCGTCTGTGTGTGCTGACTAATTAAGTGTGTGGTAAGAAAGAGGGAAGAAGTAATATATATTTAAATGATTAGCCTTAACATAGATAGATATAGTAAAATATTGATGTCACTTCATCCTCCGTAAGTGAAAATCTACAGTGCTCGCCAGTCTCCTACAACTTCATTCAGCCGGTAAATAAAAATCTTCAGATGAGCACAAAGGCTGGAGACGCAGTTCAACACCCACCTTTACAACCTCACCTTTGCTTTGACACATTTTCCCTTAGCAACGGCACAAGAAGTTTTTTTTGTTGCTCCAGAGAACATGTGAGATGTTACGGGAGTGAAAATTTTCTGTTGCTTCTCCCACCCCATAAAATTGACATTGATTTTCAAACATTGTAACAGAAACGTTCGTTTTCCGCCAGTTATTTGGCTTGAAATGTAATAATTTAACAATTCACAAGCTACAAAATCCCTCTTTTATCTAGAAAAGTAGGATTTTTAGAATTTCATATTAAACAAATTAAGAGAACTTTCAGCCGATTAGACTGTTGTCAGGCTATTAAATAGGCATTATCAGTTGTTATAAGTCCCATCCATGTGGGTCAGTAGGGGCCTACTACTCCCACTAGTAGGTTTTATCATCTATTCATATGGTAGATCACCGAAAGAAGGTATAAAAGAACACGACAGCAACCGCTAGCGACCATAGTAATGATGACAGGAGCAGAAGCGGTAGTCAGGCGTTGTAGTATAGACAGAGTGAAACTCCATAAGGGGTGGAGGTTGGGGACGATGGATGGGACTTTCACCAGGAGACTGGAGTTTGCATTCGGTGTGTAACCAACAATGTGTAGTTGTGTTTTTGTTCATAGTTATTTTAACCCAAAACAGTGTTTTCCTCTAAACTTAACCAAGTGTATTTTTTGCCTAAACATAAAGAAGTTGTAGTTTTGTTGCCTGAATCTAATGAAGCCTTTTTGTCTGTGTTCAAATCGTGACAACATGTAGAACGTGTTGCTTTTAAGTTTCACTTTCACTTTTACAACATAGTAGGTGTAGTAGGTCCCTAATAATCCACATCTATGGTGCTTATAGTGACTGATAACGCCTATTTAATGGCCTGATAACAGTCGAATCAGGTGTTTTTTTGCAGTATATCTTATTGGAGTTTGATCTTCCTCTGTGGTGTAGTATCTGACAGCTGAAGCACCAGCCCACTCTTATTTACATCTGAGCTGTCGACATCCAGTAATTGTTCTTCCAGCAGCCAGTTTGGCTTCTGTCTCTGTGTGGTGCCATGCATCCTATATGTATGTGTATTCATCATATTCTGTTTTTTCTTTTCCATGGCAGCACATGCAACATTGCATCACACTCTCATTGCTGTCTTCAGTCCTTCAGGGAGGGTACTGTTTTACATTCTGCTGCTTACATAAATGTCAATACTGTGCATCTATGAGGTAATTGGTCCCTGGTGAAACTCAGTCTTTTCTGCAGATAACAATCTAGAGTGTATGAGTCTGTGGTTCTTATTGTTCTTGCACATTTCACCACTTTACAGTATGTAAACAAGCTAAGTGTAGGCATAATGGCCGAACAAATGTCAGATAATGGTTCAATCAAATATAGTATTTAAGTATATTTATTGTGACTTTTATGACAAGTTCAGCTAGCTATTTGACCTGATAGTAGATGTAAAACTAACATCGAATACAGACGTGTTTTTGTAGACATTACAGTAACAAAATATTGATTCATATTTGATCAGCGCTGCCTAGTTTGACCGTTTTATCAGAGTTTGCGAGTGATTGACAGCTACCTGAATGAACAGGCAATAGGAACGCTCTCTCTCTGAAATGACCTGTGATTGGCCAAAGTCTCCCATCACAGGCTAGATTTTCTAAAGCCTGAAAACAGAGCCATGAGGAGGTGCAGAAGTCTAGTTTTCTCTCAGAACACTTGAATTACAATATGTTGAAAGGTTATTATGGAAGTTTTGCCCAATGATGCCAAAAATATTCTGCCTACTGCGGCTTTAATTGGTGTCACAATTAAGAAAGGGTCCTTGGAATTTTTTCTCCCCTGGAAGGGACCCCTGGAACGCCTGTCTTGGACTGCTCTCAGCCAAAAATAGCTTTTGCATGTAACATCCAGCATAACAGAAATAATTAGGCCAGAGATAATAATTATGGGCAACGGTCAAGTCAAAAAGATTATTAACATTTCTTTACAAGCTTTCCTTCTCTTTTTCTCTCTCACAGGAAAGTCTGTCCTTCACACTTTTGAAAAGGGTGCTGATGCCACACTGTGAGATTTGAACCAAGTGTGACTCAGTAATGAAGTAATGAACAAACAAATAACAAACAGGGCAAAGGTATTAGTGCAAGCTATTGATTTGTCAATTGATGAAGCGGTTGTGTACAAAGAGATCATTTTGCAGGAACAAGACTTTCCCTCTCCTCCCTCTGCATCGCTGCAACACGACGGTAATACAGTATTGTTAGATGATGCAGAACTGCAGCCATTATTAATACACGAGCCTTGGTTTAGACTGCTACAAATTCAGCCGAGATCATACACATTTTCAATCCAGGCCTGATCTACATCTGTTAAACCTGACCTATATCAGCCTGCCCTGTTATCAATACAATTTCCCAACCATCCCACATTGTTCGTGAGTCATAAAGCAGAGGGAACCGAATGCATTTTCAGCTTTTTCTCAGTCGAGAGTCAGATTGAAGGGTTCTTGTGCTGCCTGTCTCCCTCAATCTGCAATCAGAAGATCAGGAAGACCGAGAGAAAGAGGGAGAGAAGAGGGTGGAGGAGGGGGGGTTGAGGTGGGATGATCTATAATTGCCAGATCAGAGAGAAATCTTTGTGTGTGAAGTAGGGCTCTTTGTATGTCGGCTTGCCAGCCAGGCGACTTCTCTTCCTGTGTGTGAAAACATGCATGTTCTCTTTTGCATACACGTTTGAGGGCGAGTGTGGGTGTTTGGCAGACGCTGTTAGATGGAAATATGGCATTTATGTCTTTGTGTGTTTCAAACTAATCCATTTTTGCCTGTATTTGCTGACGTCAATACCTTAACGCCAATTAGAGGGGCTGGCATTAGTGACACATGCTACAGTCGATAGTGGTGTAGTTCTGGTATATGTCATCATACTACGGGGGCTGAAATATGCTGCGTCTTTGACACAATGCAATCTATAACTGATACATTCCACAAACACCATGATTGACTGGAGGCTTTCTCGATAAAACCAATTTGAGAATGCGAACAGCACAGTTTCTGTGAGCGGTTCATTCTCCTCAGTCCTACTTCAAAGAGATAATATAAAACTGCAAAATAAACAGAAAGAAAGGCACACAGGGAAGGTGGCAAAGCTCTCACTGTTACTCTATCACGCACCACATCTGAATAATATTAAAAGTCCTCCTTCTATGATAGATTAGCAATTAGTCAGTATTAGTGGCTATTGACATTTAGCATGCTTTGTTTGAATCCATAAACTATCTTGGGCTGGAAGCCAAAGCCATTAAAGTGACACTTTACAACTGTTTGCAGAGGACTATTTTTATACAGTATGCAACTATTTAGGCCCTGTATACACGTATACAGATATTTTTTAAAAACTAGTGTTGTCAAAGTTAACATCACTAATTTTTTTAATGCACTAACGCAATCGATCTTTCGGAAGTTGTGACGTGCTCAAAAAAACCTCAGGAATCCATTGGTACCAACCATGTCATACTAGCTTGTCAAGAAGGAGGCTGAATAACGCTCCAAACTTGAGCTAAAATTTGGCAAGGAAAAACTGGCATGGCCATTTTCTTAACCTCTGACCTCAAGATATGTGAATGAAAATGTGTTCTATGGGTACCTACGAGTCTTCCTTTTACAGACATGCTCACTTTATGATACTCACATGCATGTCTCACATACTCACATATATGTGTAGACAGGGCCTTGGAATAGTAATAGCTAAGTAATTTGGGGGGGAAATGTAATACTACTTTGATTATGTTTTATCAGACAACATATTAAAAACCTGTAAAACATGCAGGATCCACTGTCACGGCAATGAACTCTTTAAGCCTGATCGTCTGCATCCTAACCAAATAGGATCTCGTCTGTCATCCATGAGCATCGAACTTCACGTAACATTACACTCATGCAAGGCCCCCACCTCATGACATACCGTCCTAATTATCACCATTTCTCAAGCCACTCAACCGATGAAATTAACTATCACAGACTATCACACCAACTATCACAGAAACTAAGATACTCCCAGAAGAGACTCCTTGATAACTCCGAGAGCTACCATGCAGAAGCGTTAAGTCTTGCAGAGGCGTCTATTTATATAAAACACTGATTTCCACACCACATACTTTAAATATTAATTTGTCGCCTTCATTTGGCTCAATTTGCTTTAATTGATTAAATAAAACCTCCTTTTGTTCAATTTTAACGTTGTGTATCTCCTCTTTTGTAATGGCCATCAGAGCCGGGTCATGACAGTTTATGTCAGGGCACTGTGCTCACATACTCAACTATACAGTACCTGTCCTATACCCTTTTTCCACCAAAATTAGCATGTATATGTAGGTTTTTTAACACAGATAAACCTGATTAAACAATTGATAGACTTCTCTCCCATTGCCAGTAGACCAGCAGTAGATGAGTGGGCTATGCCTTTCTGTTTTTTTGGCTGGACCACAGAGGGCCAGCCCTACAAACTCAAAAGTCTGTCACTGAGTGACCGCCCAGAGCGACATGTCCAGCTCACGAAAGTTGGACCAAACTGTCAAACTAGGTGATGTAGTTCTACAATGAAAGGAGATACAGCAGGTAGATTTTGGTGGATTGTTTAGACGGAATAACAGAAGGTTTAAAAGCAGGCCACCATGTTGTTTCGGCAAGCAGAAAAACCAGGGACCAATCAGGTACGATAGGATATGTCACCGCTTGAACGTGGAGCAGTGTGTCCCTAGTGTCCTCGCTGGACCTGGTGGACATGTAGCGCTGGATTTAACATTATAGACATGGCCACTGACTATTTGTATAACCATTTAGCCACAAATTCACAGATTGACCATACACGGTCCAGCCATATACTTGGTTTTGAGTCTTGTCTCTGGTGTGTCGTGTTCAACAACACTAATACGCTGGAAAACAGGGTTGGTAAACAGTGAAAATGTTACGGTGGTTACGTCTTTGTTATATCAGTTATCAGAAACTCTCAAATCAGAGTTGGTGATTGTTGGAACAGGACAGACTAACAAAGACGGTTTTGATGAGTTTTATTTTGTTTCTGTCGAGTTTGAATGAAGTGTCTTTTACAATGATACAATGTTAAAATTACTGTTTCTGTGTGGTAGCTTTGAGGAGCGCATATAATGGCTGTTTCTTTTCACATCTAACTCAGTGAATTAAGGGTTTATATCTACTAAACCAGAGTTGGTGATTGTTGGAATAGTGAAAAGACTAAAAGATGGTTTTGATGAGTTTTATTTTGTTTTTGTTGAGTTTGATTGAAGTGTGTTCTACAATGATCAGCGAGGTAAAATGACTGTTTTTGTCAATAGAGTCTGGTAGCTTTGAGGAGGGAATATAATGGCTGTTTCTTTTCACATCTAACTCTGTGGTTAAAGGGCTTATTTAGACCAAACCAGAGATGGCGATTGCAGTGGAAAGTCTAACAAAGACAGTTTTGATGAGTTTTATTTTGTGTCTATCGAGTTTGAATGAAGTGTGTTTCAATGATCAGCAAGGTAAAGTTATTAAATACTTACTGGCCTCCAAAGCACTCGGCTTAAGTTTTTTCAATGAGCTAAGCAAACTATTGTCTGTAATTTGTGCAGATTTTGATTGTTTTACCATACCAGGGGATTTCAACTCTCATGGAGATAATCCAAAGAACAGTTATGCCAGAAACTAAATGCACTACTTGATACCTTTAGCCTAACACAGCGTGTACAACCGTCAAGGACTTGGGCTTGTCTAATGATTCCGGTGTCTTCTTTGATGTGTGTATGTTCCCACACACAGAACAGATCTATGACTGTAAAAAAGAGAGTCATAAATGATCACACGGGCGCTCTCTTTGAGCAGACACTTTCAAGGACCTCAAGTCAACAGTCAGACTTTGTAGATGATTTTCCTGAATCATTTTAATTCAAACATGGTAAATGTTATGGATGGCATTGCTCCAGTAAAAGTTAAGATACTCACCAACAAACAGAGAGCACCATTGAAATGGTGTAAAAATACAAACTCTAGATCCGCTATGAAATCCATAAAGAAATGCTTTGCACATATAATACTAAAATATGCAAAACAAGACAGTCTTTTTTTCTATAACATCACAACAACGCAATATAAACGCATCCAAGTATAAATGCTACGGTAAGAGTTAGTGACATAGTATAAAAAGAAAGAAAGACCACATACTGTATGCTGATGATACCCAAATTTACTTAGCCCTCTCACTTAACGACTTTGGTCCCCTAGAATCTCTTTTTCCATTGACCAAACAGCTGGATGTCTCCAAATATTCTTCGGCTGAATAAGGACAAAAAACTGAAATACTCTTTTATGGAGAAAAATGAGGAGAGACTTAAGATTGCCACTCATCTCGACACAAAAGGACTTAAAGCCAAGGACACTGTTTAAAACCTTGGTGTCTTAATTGTTTGAGATCCCAGTTCTAAAAAAAACATGAAAACAATAACTACATTAGCTTTTTACCCTCTCAAAACATAGCCAAACGTGTTTTGAGGCTTTATGTCAAAACATGATTTAGAAATACTCATTCATGCTTTTATTTCCAGCAACGTTGATTACTGCAGTTGTCTTTTCACAGGTCTTCCTAAAATGACCATCCCACAGCTTCAGTTTGTACAAAAAGTCACAGTCCCTGAGACTCGCGATCCCGACTGACTTTACTGTCTCAGAGGCTGTAGCAGGTTCAGTCCTGGACTTAGAGTGAAGGTACAGATATCATATAGAACTAGAAAACCCAAGGAATCCATTGGCATCAGCCATATCATGCTAAGGGTGTTTTCACATTAGGTACGATTGATCTGTTCCGTGCCCGAGTACAATTCCCTCCCCCACCCACTCTCTCTGGTCAGCTTTCACATTAGTAGAGTTGTTCTGTACCCGAGTACACTTACGTCATCATCCACGTGTATTTGTTTATGTTGAGATCAGCTGTTCTAGTGGAGGAGCATCATAAAACAATTCATTCAAACTGTACAAAAACAAAATAAAACTCACCAATATTGTCGTCGTTAGTCTTTCCAACAATCACCAACTCTGGTTTGGCCGAAATAAACTGTTATTTCACCGAGTTTGATGTGAAAATTGTCCGACTCTCCAGGTTGTCCCCCCCCACCCCGTCTCTCTCTCTGCTCCCTGAGCACCTGAGCGGCTCTCGTTCTTCGCAGGCAGACCATTAAATCAGCTAAATAAAATAACAAACATCACTCAACCCCATCGCCTAATGGGTTCTATGGGTACCCACAAGTCTCCCCTTTACAGACATGCCCACTTTATGATAATTACATGCAGTTTTGGACAATAAACAGTTTTTTGAATACAGTATAATTGTGTTATTTTCACCTATTCTAAAAATGATGTGTTGGATTATTTCTGCATACTGGTCCATAAACAGTCTTGGAATTACATAAATTGGGTATCACTGGAAAGCTGAGACTCTTGTGGATCCATTGAGTTACCCAATTGTATTCATGTGTGATGATGTTAGTCCCCATCGTAGCCATTTAATTGTATTGAGACCTTTTTTGTTTGTTTGATCTCACTGTATAAATTGACCTTGTTGTGACCTCTAGGATAATCAAAGCCTCATGAAACTTTACAAACACAAACTATAGACCTAGGGCATTCAGAGTATGGCTTTCCTAGCTATATTGACAATAAGGGGGTTTCTGAGCAGTTTCCAGAAGATAAGTGCTCACCATCTAATAGCCAAAAAAAGGAATTCTCAAATGACCCAACCAAACCAAATCACAGCATGGATTTTTCTATTGTGTTCCTCAAAGTCTCGGTGTCTTAGAGTGGTATTTTGAGGGATTATTGATCTTTTTTTTTTTTATCAATCCTCGAGTGGTAAAAAATGGTTAAATTTAGCAACAAATCTGTGTAACAAATGGTATCAACCCCAAAATTGCTGCAACAACTAACAACACATAAGTGAGCATGGGAATAGCCATCATATACTTCTATGTTGTAAACCTTAGACACTTTAACAATTTATTTTAAATGATTAATTAATTCATGTTTATTTTATGATTTATGACTGGAACAACTTGACACACTGAGCTGAGCTGCATCTCAAATTAATCTTCAGGTTCCCAGCTTTAAGATGATGTACACCACTTCTATGTGACATCTACTGTTGACCTGCTATCTCCCCCTAAAGAGCCACCTAATAAAGACAAAACAGGCCTTCTGTGGGTCTCTGAGGATTAAAGCACTGTTGCTTGTTAATCACTAAATAGGGCACGACCAAAATACCTCTCAGCTATGTTTCAGCAGTACACACCTGCTGCTAGACCTAATGTCAGAACTAAACATGTTACAGCAGCTTTTAGCTGCTATGCTGCTCAGCCACATAGCTGGAACCAACTTCCTCATTCTTTGCTCCAACTGTAGGCTTTTTGTTAGCTGATCGAATGCACTCCACTTTCTATGTTCTTTTAGCTGATCTAATGCACTCGTCCTTTATAACCTTTTATACTAACTTTCTTTTGACCTTTTATGTATTCTTTTCAATGATTCTTTTATCTGCTCTCTTGTAAAGCACTTTGAATTGCCGTTGTTGTTCTATATGAGTAAAACTTGCCTCGCCTTGCTGAGGAGAAATGTTTATTCGCTTTTTTGTCAAGAGTTAGATAACAGGATCAATAGCACTCTCACATCTGTCTGCTCTGCCTACCTACCTCTAAAGCTCTCTAATTAGCACGTTGTACGTGTTTGTAAGGATTGAATAAATTAGATATAATGTGTTAGCACGCTTTAGAGATGCTGGTATAGGCAGATTTTGTTTCCAGCCTTTATGCTAAAGCTAGGCTAACTGGCTCCAGCTTCATTCTGAAGGCACAATCAATCTTCTCATTAAAACTCTCAGGAAGAAAGCGAACATGCATCTTTCTATAAAAGGTAGGACTATTCCTTTACAGTATGGTTAATTTTAGGCTGCGGTAACTGCATGATCGTAGTTAAACATGACAAAATTCAACATTTACCTCTAAGACAGGATCCAAACGTGGATCCCCCAAACTCAAAGTCATACACTTTATTTGGCCATTGAACTCATAATGCCACAGTACTTCCTGCGTTGGCACTAAATGCTGCCAGTGAGCATAAATCATATAACTGTGTATGAACAGACATAGTTCACCTTGTACTGCAAGGCTAGTCAGTGAGCTGACAGTTTCAATTTTTAAGGGAGACACAACAGGTGGGTATAGTAAACATTTTAACAAATAGATATCACCATGAAAATTCCCCAGTTGATTACTTACATTAAGACAATTATCTTTTGCATTACATGTTTTCTGAAATTTTAGATTTAAATATGCAAATGAGGCATTATCTAATACTATCTTTTGGTGAATTTAGGAAAAATCTACAGATATCAAATAAACACCTAAATGTGTATTTTTCTAGGGCTGTCAAAGTTAATGCATTAATGCAAATTGCAATTTTTAGGTTGTAGCGGGCTCAGATTTAAAGCTACAGTGAAGAAGAAGGCTAAATAACTGCAAATTTATGCAGAATTTTGGCGAGGAAAAACTGGCATGGCCATTTTCAAAGGGGTCCCCTGACCTCTGACCTCTAGCTATGTGAATAAAAATGGGTTCTCTGGGTACCCACGAGTCTCCCCTTTACAAACATGCCCACTTTATGATAATAACATGCGGTTTGGGGCAAGTCATAGTCAACTCAGCACTCTGACAGCTGTTGAAAAATGTGTGATTAATTTGCGATTAACTATGGACAACCATGCAGTTGATCGCGATTAAATATTTGAATCGATTGACAACCCTAATAAACACCTAAATATATATTTTGGATGTTTTCTGTCTGAAAGAAAGACATGTTATGGAAGCTAAATAGCACAAATTCTCAAAAATGTCTGGCCTTAATAGTGGACTTCACTGGGTGATGGTTTGGCTGCTCTGTGAAGACAGTGAAAAGATACTTAGGCCTGTCTTGCTCTAAGCTCTCCCCTCTGTGTATGTCTGCCACAGCTGGAGTCTTTATCCTGTCTGTTAGGGTTATATAAGGGTCTAAGGAAGCATGGGCATTGAGATAGAGGCTGACTCAGGCCTCGCCTCTGTCTGGTCATTTAATTCCAGCTCAACATTTAGCGAAAGATTACAGGAGAACCCCAGCCAGAGTTGTGAATGAATCCATCTCCAGTGTGATGGCCTTAGTGGGGACAGAGACGCTCCATTAGGAAGAGAGAAAATGAAAAGGGGTAACATGTAGAGGAAACAGACACGACTGAATGTTTTATTTGCTGTATTTCTCTGTATTCACCACACACTGGGTATGTGTCTGTGCATACATATACTGTATGTGTCCTTGTTTTCTCCTTGTTTATAACTCCGTCCCTCCTCTCCTGACCCCCCATCTCTACATACACCATCTGAATCTCAACTGTGTCCATGCAGTCTCTACTTTCTAATGCAGTCCCCTGTTGTTTCTGGTGATGACTCCTTCCCAGACTCTCATCTACAATATATAAATTCCCACTCGCCTGCTCCTCTCTATGTCCAGATGCGCTAGACATTGTGTTTCTGTTCATTGTAGAAACTTGGTATCCTTTTTGTTTCACATTTTGCAGGTTAATTTAGCCTATAGAAAGTGATTCCTTGTCAGGTCTACAGCATTTTTCTTCTTGCTGTGGTGCCAGTCTTTATAAAGCGCTGCTCACAATGGCGCCTTATTTATATTTATAGCGGTTCTTTGCCTGTGATGTTTGTGGGTTTTTAATTGAAAAGAGATCTTCTCGTGTTGCCACACATGGGCATACTTGGCTCAGTAACCTAGCTTTGTCTTGACATATTGTCTTATAATGAGTTTCATATTCCGGTTACTGATCAGGAGGGCACTTATTTAATATTTGTCGCTCTCCGTTAACGGGGGGTTCTGAATTAAAGTGGTACAAGTGGAATTGCCATGGTACAGTGTATTGTGAAGGGAAGGGAGGTGCCTCCAAAACATCCATAGCCCTGCATGGGGCCACAAGTAACATTAAGGTGCCGAGGTATTTTAGTATAAGTTGTCATCTTAACATGTATTTGGTTGTGTGTAGAATCATTTTTAATAGACATCAGATCCATTATGTGAAACATGAACCGCAACACTATCACAGATTTTCTCCTAATTGCAAAAATTAACCTTTTTTTTGAAAATGTCATCTCTTCTCATGCGTTCTGCCAGAGAAAAAATGTAATATTTGGAGGAGTGCCGTTCTCCAAAAAACAACCACTGTATATTTCATCTCAAATCATTGCCAAAGCTAAAATCATATTTGCACGTCAAGAGCCTTCAAAAGTAAATAGAAATACGAAATCTTGTTATCTCCTCCGCAGAGTGTTTCACGCATTACCTCCCTTTCTCTGCAGTGGATTTTGGCAGCTTGACGCAAGAATGTAGTCTTTCTGAAAAACACCCTTTCACTTTTCTCCCCCCTCTCTCTCTCTTTCTCTGTCTGTCTGTCTGTCTGTCTGTCTGTCTAGACTTATGAAAACATTTCTCTCAGTCCCAAGACTTTTTCATCCCAGTTTCCCTCACTGTCTGTCTCTCGCTCTTGTGTTCACACTTTGCCCTTTCCATTTCTATCCCTTTTATTCCCTCCCCCCCTCTCGCCCTCCCCCGCCCACTCTCATGCCCTCTTTTGTTCCGTTTCATGTCTTTGATGTTTCTCATATACCCGCAATATCACACTAACTTTGTCTCTTTGTCTCTCTCTCGCACTCACCCTGATGCACTCTCGCTCTCTTTCTACTCTCCCCGCCCTCCCCCCTCCAGTGTGTGCTTCCTTACCAGTGCAGCATCCATCCACCTCTTGTCTCCCTGTGTCCCCTCCTCTCACATCCCTCGCCTCTCTTTGAAGTCATCAGAGCCCTAGTCGGAGCCCATGCCACTCCAGTCAGCTTTTATCCTCACAGAGAGAAAAAAGGAGAGGCATGTATTTACACCCTGCCGGAGCGCAGTCATCTCTCCTCCTGTGTGAAATGATTCACTCGTGACTCATAGCTTCATTGGGGACTCTCTCTAAACAAACAACCATTGGATGTGGCATTTTCCATTCCAAATTGACTGTAACTGTAACTGAGAGTGCCGGCCCGATTGTCCCCCCGCAGCTCGCCGCCTCTCTCAACAATGAGGAATCACTCTCCAAAAAAAGCAATCACGTCTCAGTGATTAGCCTGCCGTGACTGAGTGCCATCGCGCAAATCCAATACCGGGCGAAATAATAAAAGTCAAACAGCAATTGTTCCAAAGGGTGCATTTTCATACGTTTCGAGACATTTTCATTTGCCAAATAGACTGAGACACACCTTTTGTTTGAAACCGTGCGCTTCCAAACTCATCATTGTGGCGCACACAAACACACAAACACACCCTTCCTTTGCTCGCAGGTTGCAGTGTGTTGAGCAGCTTCCACCTGCAGCCTACTGAGCCTCACAGCTTCACACCATTAGTTCAGCTTAGCAAGCACAGCCATCCACAGTACAGCCTAGTCTATAAACCCCGGGCGCCATCTTGACTCAAGCGGCTGCTGCTTTTTTTTCTCTCGCTGCTAAAATGCAGCAAAAATAATGATTTCCAGCCGCAAACAAAATGTATGCGGCTAGGGCGTTAAATAGCGTGGCGATATACAGTATGTAAGTGTCTGCTTCAGCAAACTACCCTAATAACGTACAGTTCAAGTCACCCATTAATTCTACTATTACATGGTTGAGAGTTTTATGTTATGTTATGTTATTAATACAAGAAGGTAAGGAGATGTGAGGTTTAATTAGCTTAGCTTGCTGGTTACGTAATCTGAAGCAAATGCAAAGCAGTCTATATTATTTCCATATATTTCAATATTTGGAGGTGCATTTGAAATAATTTGTCAGTTGTTCAATATGAGGAGGTAAATTAGGATCTGCGTGGAGGAATATTGGCCTCATTAAATGAATTTAAAGTCTGTCTTTCTTGTCCATGCTGCTCTGTAAACAAGATGATTAATCACAGCTATGCTGATATAGCCAATTGCCATGGTGCCAATGGAAATGCGTAATAATATACAATATTCTTCAAAATATCGAAACAACTATTGGATGGATTGCCATGAGATTTTGTACAGACATTCATGTTTCTCGGAAGATGAATTGTAATCACATTAGTGCTCTTTTCCCCAAACATCATCATCAGGTCAACATTTTTGCTCAATTTGCTCAATACTTTGTTTTATGACCAAGTATGTGCAAAACTATTGACATTCCCATCAGCCTTTGCTGTACTTTACGTTTAATGCTAATTATTACACGGCTTTGTTGAATGCTCGATCCTGATTGGTCAATTATGGTGTTCTATGGTCTGTTTTTTCTTTATAGCAGACCGTTGCTATGTATAACAGTTGCTATGGACTCAGTTCTGATGTCAGAACTCTGGCGGACCATTTTCGTTCCAAGTATTGATTTCTTAAGTAAGTAGCTGTGTTATAAGCGTGATAATGCACAGCTAGCAGGTCATTGTTGTGAAATAAACCCCTTCAGAGTTTGCGTCAGGGTCCTGTATTGCCCTGTCGGGATTTATTTCACAACCGGTTCGCTGTACATTAACACTTGGCAAATGACGATGCTAACTCTCTAGACTAAGACGGTAAACATTATACCTGCTCATAGCACTGCTGCTAGCAAGCCTGTAGACTCCAGGCTGTGTCCAAAATCACCCCCTTGTCCACTCACTCACCACTTCCTATATACCACTCAATTGTTTACTCAATAGTGAGCAGTAAATTCAGATTTTGGACACTTACTAATCATCATAATTTTGCGTCATCACTGACAGCTGTAGAGATGCTAGAGATTCTAGTTGTACATACTGTACTGTAGCTGCCCTTGCAAAGTATGTACTGTTGATTGCAGTATGCATACAATTGGGACATATTTGTCACATACTTTGACATAACATTGTACCTTGAACATTGACTCTCTTGCTCATTTATCTACTGCGCAGAGGATTGTGAGTCAGAATAGTCAGAAAAGCATGCCTGCTTGCAGACTGCAAAATGCGACCGGATGCAGTGGGACATAATGTATTTGGGACATACTAAATCTTTTTCTGGCATACTAAATAGTATGCTAGTATCGATATTGGAACACACACTCAAAATTTGGACACTCAAATAAAATAGCGGACAGTAAATGTAGTGCACTATATAGTAAATAGGAAGTGATTTAAGACAAAGCCCTCTTCTTAGTAATGCGATATATGCTCTTCTTAGGCATAATATGGCCTATATCGAAAACAAAATCACCATACCATCACTTTCATTAGAATTCCTTTATCTTGGTACCCATTATTTTATTATTCACCTTGGTTCTCAGACACTCCTAGTTATAATGTCTCATCAGCTAATTGAGAGATTCCTGTGGACAATACTGTCTGGAACGGTTGTGCTTTCTCCTGCCGTCCGTTTTGTTTCTGCTGGTGGCTGCTCTGTTGGAATCCCCATGACAACCACACCAGCAGTCTGTCAAATGCTATTATCTCAAACACTTCAACAATGTGTCCAGCACACCCTTAGCTAGCAAAGTGACGGAACATGAGTGTGTGTATGTGTGTTTCTGTTTTTCGGTGCAAACACTCATTTTAAAGAGTGCTGCTCAGTCCATGAAAACCTGAGTCAGTGGTGGGAAGTAATCTGAGAAGTACTGAGAAGTATTTTGAGGTACTTGAGTATTTCCCTTTTCTGCTAAATTATACTTCTACTCCACTATATCTCATAGGCAAATATTGTACTTTTCACTCCATTACATTTATTTGATAACCGAAGTCACTAGTTACTTTGCAGATTTAGATTATTAATACAACTATAATTCAACTAATAAATGATGATGTATTATTATAGGTTAAGATACTCAGCAGTTTATAAAACAAATTACATTAGCCCCATCTTTACCAGTTGCAACACTAAAGTGATGCGCATTCAGTGATATAATATATCTCATAATGAAATGGGCCAGTCTGCATAAGTACGTTTGCTTTTGGTACTTAAAGTGGCAGTAGGCAGTATATTTTTTGGCATCATTGGACAAAAATTCCATAATAACCTTTCTGCATATTGTAATTCAAGTGTTCTGAGAGAAAGCTAGACTTCTCTGCACCTCCTCATGGCTCTGTTTTCAGGCTTTAAAAAATCTAGCCTGTGACGGAAGACTTTGACCAATCACGGGTCACATTTCAAAAAGAGCGTTCCTATTGGCTGTGCTCAGCTGGTGGGCGGTGCTTGGTGTTTCTTTGACAGATCTCAACATGACTGCCGGATCACAAACGTTCTCATTTTACAGCTAAACAGTACACTACAAGATGTTTCTGAAAACATTTAAAGTGAGAAATAGGCATCACAGTAAATATTGATTCATATCTGATCAGCGCTGCCTAGTTTGACCATTTGGTCAGAGTTTGTGAGTGATTGACAGCCGGAGGACACAGAGGAACATGATTTTTTTTTAGATTACCTGTCTCATGCACTATTGTCAGGATATAGTGACTGTTTAATAAAAATAACTTTTTTTTAAACATATTTGCTCCATTTCTACCCACTACAAGTATATTTTGATTGAGTACTATTGAATGCAGTACTTTCTACTCGCAACAGAGTATTTTGACATTGTATTAATGCTACTTTTACTTAACAGTATAGTGTGTAGGATTTGGTGGCATCTAGTGGTGTGGTTGCAGATTGCAACCAAGTGAGTTTCCCTCCGCTCACTCCTCCTTTTCCAAGACTGCCGTAATGTGAGCAGCTGAGTGCAATACCGTGGTAATGCATTCACCCCGCTCAGAGGCCATCCTTACCATAATAACACTACTTTAGGAGCAACAGAAGTCAGAGGGCGGCTGGCGGTACCACGGTTTTGCACTCTGTGGGTCACATTAGCGCAGTTTCACAAGCGTGCTAGAGATCTACTGTGACCTTCAGGTAACGTAAAAACGCAAGAAGCTGTAGAGCCAACGTTTAGTTTGTCCGTTCTTGGCTACCGTAGAAACATGGCGGAGCAACATGGCGGACTCTGTATAGATATGAACAATGAATATCATGAATATATACAATGAATATATTCTAAGTTAACAAAACCACGATTCTTAGTTCCGGATGATTATACACACATGAAAACATAGTTATATTATATTTCATTTCTGCTAAGATCCCCCCAAATGTTACGCACTGCACCTTTAAGTAAAATATCTGAATACTTCTTCCACCTCTGCTGGCAGTGGTGCCTGACCTTATAGATCTTTTACCAACACCTTTCACTTATAACTACATTAATTAAAACCACAAGAGCTCTGCAGAAATAAGATTTTCAGCTGCAGGTGTGAAGTTGTTCTTTATGGACATTTTGCTGCTAATACTAATGTACCTTTTCTCACCTTTTTACACAATTTAATTAGAACATACTGTATATCAGCTCCTCTATCTCCTCTTTGCTCCGCCTGTAAATCAGTGGCTGGACATTGTTAACAGTGTTTCTCATCTCATCCAATAAAGCCCCACCACCGATCTCGTGGACATGTATATTGGCAGCATTGCGTCTTCTTTCTCTCTGCCTGTGCTGGACAAAAGATAAAATATGTTATCTCGGCTTGAGCAGAGTGAAAAAAAGGACAAGGTCAGGTTTAACAATGCATTAGGATATGGTGGGAAGGGTCTGATTTGATTTGTTGATATTAGCTTCCCTTGCCTGTCAGCCGAGCCCTGCGTGGAAATGGAAGAGCTGGTGTTGGAGCAGGTGAGAGAGGATGTGTCAAAGCGAGGATGGATGCACTTGATTTGAATCGCCAGATTTTGACAAGTTTTGCTATTGAAGCTGTCCTGCGTGACTGTATGAATTGAGGCAATTTCTTTCTTTTGCAATGGGCCTCATTTGCAACAAACCTATCCTCTACATTGTATCGACTAGTCGTAGCAGTGATAAAGGTTTAATTTGACCTCTTTTTTAATTTTGGGAGTCTATCTATGTGTCTGAAGAATCACCATATTATTGTTTTCTACTAGGGCTGTTAAAGTTAAAGCAGCAGTTGGTAGAATTGGAGGAAATATGATTAAAAAAAGTTATTTTTATAAAACTGTCACTATGCCCTGACAGTAGTGCATGAGATAGTTAATCTGAAAAACAACATGTTCCTCATGTCTTCCTGTGCTCCTAATGGCATCTGCAAGATTTCACAGACTGGAAAGAACAACCAATCAGAGCCGAGCTGGAGTCCTGCCGTCTCTGAGCAGCTGTCAGTCACTCACAAACTCAGATCAAACTGTCAAACTAGGCAACGCTGATCAAATATTAATTAAAATTCTGTTACTGTAATTTCTATTTCTCGCCTCAAATGTTTTCAGAAACATCTTGTTTAATGTGATAACACCAACACCGCAAATTTGTTTTAACGACACTAATTTCTGTAATGCATTAACTCAACTTGTGATTTTTAGGTTGTAGAGGGCTCAGTTTTAAAGCTTTAGCTTTAGAGCTAAAAAACCTAAGGAATCCATTGGTACCAACCATGTCGAAGGGGAAGCTAAGGTGGCTAAATAATGCTAAATTTTGACGAAGAAAAACTGCCACGGCCATTTTCAAAGGGGTACCTTGACCTCTGACCTCAATATATGTGAATGAAAATGGGTTCTATGGGTACCCACGAGTCATCTCTTTACAGACACTTTATGATAATCACATGCAGTTTGGGGCAAGTCATAGTCAAGTCAGCACACTGACACACTGACAGCTGTTTTGAGCATATTTTTTATGCTAAATGCAGTACCTGTGAGGATTTTTCGACAATATGTGTCATTGTTTTGTGTTGTTAATTGATTTTCACTAATATATACATTAATTTGCATAAAACAAGCATATTTACACACTCCCATGTTGATAACACTATTAAATACTTGACAAGTCTCCCTTTAAGGTGCATTTTGAACAGATAAAACAATGTGTGATTACTTTGCAATTAATTAAGATTAACTATGGACAATCGTGCGATGAATCACGATTAAATATTTCAATCGATCGACAGCCCTAGTTTCTACCTGGTGGCGGTCTGAATCACTCCACAAGTGACGGCCGCTTTGAGCGGTTCAACAAAGCCTATCGTCCATCATCTTCATTGCTCCGTGGTTCAAGTGTCACTTGCGTCAAACAGTCTGCCCTTATCGGTTTATTGTCTATCCTGACTGTCGGTGTCCTCTGAAGTGTGCATGCGAGCGTGTCCTGTCAGATACCCAGTCCTCGTCTCGTCTCTGTTCTGCAGACAGGAGGAGGCAGAAGAATGTCAGCCTGCCAGTATCCAGCTGCTTCTCCCTTATTGGTATTCGGGGCACACGGAGCCGTCCTGAGTGTCTGTTGCACGTGCCAAGGAGGAATGTGGGAAATGAGGGGATGGAGAAAGGAGCGAGGCCCCCCCTCCCTCTCATGTTTTCTAGACCTAAAAATAGACAGCATCCTCCCTTTTCTTTTCTATTCCCAGTTCATCTGTTTCCATAGCCAGCATCCCTCCATGGAGCTCCTTCTCTCATCCTTGTCCTCTTCCTCCTTGTCTCTCCGGTTGGTCTAAGTAAACATGCTCTCTGGTGCTCAATGATAAGACTCCTCGAGTGCAGCGCCAGACGGTTTGGACAGTGCTAACAGGCTTGCCTTGATGAAGGATTAACTATAGGGGTGATTTCATTAAACACTACAGTATTCCCATGGCCAGACTGCACTGTTCAACCACCAAAAATAAAAGCACCATGATTAAAAGCTCCTAAGTACAAATCCCCTTAGTGTCTGCTGATGGCTAATCACGAATACGTGCTTGAAATATGATCTTTAAAATCAGTCTTTTATTATTGTTTTATTGTAATTGTCTAGGCATGGCTGCACCAATAGATGACAGCATTTTTTTTTTTAGCAACTATTAGTAATTAAATACTAGTTTAAATTTTTAGAAAACTTTTGCTAATGGGTGTTTCTGCAACTACGGGCATTTTTAAGTCCCAGCAATGACATTTTGGATTTTTATCAAAACTTGTAGTGCAATGCTTTATAAATATATGCACAGTGTTATTACCCATCTTGACATTAAAAAATAATTACTAAATAATGTGATTTAATACATTTTATGAAGCATTTTATGGGTCCAAACACCACTTTTCTTAATGTCCCATAACTGTGGTTTTAATGTTGAATTATGTAAAATAAGATAATTCTAATATAATCTAATAACTGTTATTATAATATGACATTATTTCAAATGGGATTGTTTCATACACATATTACTTTACTTTAATTATTTGTTTACAAATCATTTAGATAATTTTTTCATCTAAATCGATTGTCCCACACGGCACTGAACAAATATCGTAGTAAAAGTTTTTGTGAAAGCCAAACAAATCTAGTTTCCATGGAAACAGAAGTTAGCAGATGAGCACATGGATGACAGACTGGGCCACCCAGTAGGTGACCCTCAAAATCAAGAAAAACAAGGTTAAGATCACCGTTTCTTCTGAAGTATTTATTGTATTTATGGTCCACAACATAAAGGTACAATATGCAACAGTTGCCGGGGCCATTTTTAAACACACCACATTCAAAGTTAGCCACTCCTCCTCGGCTCATCGCAGAGAGCAGCGGTGGTCGAACGAGCTATAGAATGAACGGAGACAGAGCGCCGTTCGTGGGAACAAAGCAGTGAATCAGAGAAATTAAATGTTAGCGTTTTAAATTGTTTCACGTCGGTTATGTTCTAAAACACAAATAAACACACAACTAACTCTGCACACCTCCGCAACAACCCTGCGGGAAGGTTGCCGAGCTGCCGGATTTTTAATGAATGCAGTCGAAAGGCAGGCTGTCCTCTCTGCCTGGTGTGTGTGTACCTCGGTCAAAGTGACACACCGATAGCAGCACACAACAGAGGAGAGACAGAGGAACAGGGGAACTCACAGCGATGTAACAAACCCGTTTTCATCCGTCAAATACAGCCACATAGCGCCTAAAGGGGGACTTGTACCCATTGATTTATAGCCTTATGCTTATGCCTTGGTATCAGAAGCCAAGGGGTGTGACAAAGTAGCAGTATTGGACCACCTGAACTGGCTGCACACTGCAAAATAAGTGTAAAGCAAAGGGCTGAGGGCTGTAGGGTCTCTGCAGAAACAGACACCACCAAACACTTCTAGTGGGGCATAGGTGATGATTGAATAGGATTATTTTTGTATCAGTCTATACACTTTATCTGCAATATTAGCAAAAATGACACGTTAGACATTAGAAGTACAATATCTGTCATAAAAAACAACATATTTTATATATTTTGTGTATGAAGACAGACATCTATGGTTACTGTCAAATTTTTCAGGGTGCAGAGAAAATCATGAAGTCCTCTATTTCAGAAAAGGTTTTTATATCAATATTTACAATGATGCACAAAGCTTGATGAAAAGGAATTTAATTGTGTTAGATTCCTTAGAGATATCATAAAGCGTAAAAAAGGAAAATGTTTAAAATTAAGGTTATTGTGATGTTGTGGTAAGGACATTTAGTAAGAACAAGTGATGAAAACCATACAAAATACACATGTTACAGATTAAAATCTCAATGACTATATGTCATTTTGTGAACCTGATTATATGTATTACATACTCTGATGGTTAAAATTCAAATTCAAAGAGGTTGATTGTTTTTTATTTGGGAGTCAAAAGTGACCATAGTTGCAGAAACACGCAGCTTTCTTCTTCCTTTATCTACTAATTTATGATTGCATGCTGTTTTAGTGATGAAATCACGGTAGGTGGGCAGGAGGGATATTGGCTTTCAGTGGATTATGTTCTAGCACATGGCCAACCTTGGCTTAGTCATCGCGCCCACTGCCCGCCCACCAAGGAGATGAGAGTGAGAGAGAGAGAGTGAGAGTGAGAGAGAGGCCTTGCCCTAGGAACACTATCCCACCGCCAGCCAGGAACACCAGATCATAGTGGATTTAGAAATAGGCAGAAATCAGTGTCTAGAAAACAGAGTCAGCTAAGACAGGAGAGTGAAGAAGGTCCAGCCTCGGGTGTGCTATTCCATCATGAACCAGAAACTGATATGTAATAGAGATGAGAGTAATACAAACAATAAAGAGAACACTGAAAACAGAAGTAATACAGGACAAGTGAGTGTGGGTGAGGGTGGGATACTGTGCCTTAGATCATCTGTATCACAAAAAGCACACTATTACATTTGTTACTCAGCAAATAAAAGTATAAGCAGTTGTATTGTAGATCTTTTCCCACACATAAAAGTGCCACCACTTACTGTCCCTTGTTGCCAACCAATAAAAACACTACTATGACTAATAATTAAGACTGTCAATGGATTCAAATATGTAATTGCTATTAATTGCATGATTGTCCATAGCTAATCACGATTAATCACAAATTAATCGTAGATTTTGTATCTGTTCAAAATGTACCTTAAAGGGAGATTTGTCATCAATCATAACATGACAAATTCAAACCCAACAGGCAACAACAGCTGTCAGTGTGTCAGTGTGCTGACTTGACTATGACTTGCCCCAAACTGCATGTGATTATTATAAAGTGGGCATGTCTGTAAAGGGGAGACTCGTGGGGACCCATAGAACCCATTTACATTCACATATCTTGAGGTCAGAGGTCAAGGGAACCCTTTGAAAATGGCCATGCCAGGTTTTCCTCGCCAAAATTCATGAACTGAAAACACACTGTGAAAGGGTTAAAGTTGTAAAACAAAAACACGGACAACTCCCAGATTGGACAACGCTGTGATAGCGACCTGTCAATCACAAGATAGACACGCCCTAAAGCATACCCTGCTTTATGGTCTATTTGACTCTAAATGGGGCCATAATTACTAAATGAACATCATGCTGTATTGAAGAAGACTTGAAACTAGTGATTGAGACCATAAACTCATGTTTACAATGTTTACTGAGATAATAAATCAAGTGAGAAGTAGGGTCATTTTCTCATAGACTTCTATACAATCAGACTTCTTTTTGCAACCAGAGTCGTCGCCCCCTGCTGGCTATTAGAAGGAATGCAAGTTTAAGGCACTTCTGCAATGGTTTCACATTTCAGACCTGGAGGCAGCCCACTGAACTGTATACACAATATGGTGAATGTGTTATCAAGCAATTGCTCATCTACATATTCAGCAGACACAGAGCGACATAAGCATTTATTTAGAGTCGTGTTTCTGTCCGCCTGATGAATGTAAGTCTGGTATTCACACCGAGGGAATTGTTTGGCTGCTTGATAATAATCCACTATATTCACTAGCTAGTTGCTGAGTAGAGCAGCTTTAATGATGCTGAATTCGAAACTCAGAGCATTAATATAGCAGCAAACAACTATTTGCTATGTAAAGACATAGAGGAGTAATGTCTACCTGAGCAGATAATGAAGTCACTCTCCCTCTGTGTGTGTTGTAATCCGAGCTTCTCTGTGCTTTGTTTACGTAGCCAGCTAGGCCATGCGTGCATGTTAGTGTATGTGTGCCACTGTTAGCACCGGTGCCATGTTGAGAGCTGTGTGGAGGCAATCCGTTAGTCATAGATATGTTCTGAATTCCAACTTTAGCACCTTTAATTTGAATAAATGTAAGTTTATTTACGTCACTTGTCAGATGGATATGATTATTATAGAGCTGGCAGTAGAAATATCAGTGTTAATGTTCTTGGCACGATAGCACCATCCTGGACAGAAAGTCTGAAACTGGAACGGCAGTCTATTTTCTTCTACTTGACAATAAACACGCCTGGTGCTTGTAGATCACAGTGGACACACTACCAACATTGTTTTTAACCACTTCTTTTAATTATAAAAAAAAAAACTTGAAAGAAACCGCACTTCCTGCTCCAGCTACAATTTTGTGCCAGTATACCATTCAGTTTGGATCAGAATAAGAAATTCTGAAGGCTCTGATGTTAAACTAAAAGGTCACAGAACATCCAGTTCCTTTGTGAACTATTATGATGGTGAAAAATGAAAAGTTAATGTTTTTCCGATGAAAAAGTCATAGATCTTTAATTTGCATTGGAACATAAGACCATATCCTTCGGGATGGTACTCTAAAATGTGCTGCGGTTGCATAAAGCATGAGGTGGCTGAAACCTACTGGCTGGCAAATTTGGAACAAGAACTGCATTAACTGCAGCAATGTCAAACGAGGATAAATGCTGGTGTTTTTTTCCAGAGAGCAGGCCTAGCTGGCTGACTAGCTCTCATCCATGATTCAATGCTTGTCTCTTTCTCTCTAGTAGCGGGTTGTCTCTTGGGGAGGGGGGATGTTGAGGAGTCAGGGGAAATATTGAACATCCTTTTGCAGCCATACACCAGGGACGACGATTCTCTGGGGACGCGACAGGGAAAAGAGGCCGCGTGTTCTAAAAAAGCTGTAGGAGTTGATGAAAATGCCGCGAAGATGGGAATTGTGTATGCAAGTATCTGTTGACAACCATCTGAAAAGCTTTCTAAATGAAATAGTGATAATACCATCCGTCCATCAAAACCAGACGACAATACTGCAACTGCTGTTTCTGCTATTGTGCACAGGAATGCTTTACCAATGAGTTTGGATTATTAGACTTCCAGCAAGGAAATGATGTGCGCTGCCAACCACAAAGTATATTATGGAAGGCTTTTAAAGGCTGAAAATATGATTAAAAAAAAGTTACTTTTATAAAACGGTCTCTATATTCTGACAGTACATGAGACAGTTAATCTGAAAAAATCAAGTGCCTCTGGTGTCCTCTGGTGCTCCTAATGGCATCTGCAAGATTTCACAGACCGGAGGAAAACAACCAATCAGAGCTGAGCTGAAGCCTTGCCATCTCTGAGCAGCTGTCAATCACTCACAAACTCCAATCAAAACGGTCAAACTAGGCAGCGCTGATCAAATATGAATCAATATTCTGTTACTGTAATGCCTATTTCTCGCCTCTAATGCTTTCAGAATCATCTTGTAGTGTACTGTTTAGCTGTAAAATGAGACAGTTTGGCAACCATGTTGAGATCAGCTGAGAAAATACCAAGCACCGCCCACCAGCCGGAGCAAACTTTCTCATTTTACATCTAAACAGTACACTACAAGATGTTTCTGAAAACATTTAAGGCGAGAAACAGGCATTAGAGTAACAGAATATTAAATCATAATTGATCAGCGCTGCCTAGTTTGACTGTTTCATCGGCATTCGCGAGTGATTGACAGCTGCCTCTGTTGAATGAACAGCCAATAGGAACGCTCTCTCTGTGAGATGACCTGTGATTGGCCAAAGTCTCCCGTCACAGGCTAGATTTTTTAAAACCTGAAAGCAGAGCCATGAGGAGATGCAGACGTCTAGTCTTGCCCAATGATGCCAAAAATATCCTCCCTACTGTCAATTTAATGATGCTGGAGGTGTAAAGGGAGATGGATTGTTATACAGAAAGAATACCTAGATTACTTCAGTTTCCAGGAATGATAACTTTGGAAGGTGGAAAGAATAATTTAGCACATACTGCTAATTATTAGCCTGTCAAAATCATGCAGGTTTTCACTTCTCTTAATGCAGTCTTTGGATGAATAAGCTTGAGACAGACATCAAAAAGGATGTGCAACAGATGACCCCCAGTTCTCTCTGTCACTCAGACATCAACATGAACCTTTCCTTCCTACTCACGGGGCTATGACTGTTCTTTGGTTTCTGATTTTAAGCCTGGAAATATACGGACTATCCCCTGAAATTCGTTTCTGAATAAATTGCAGGCAAGACGTACATCATGCAGCTGCAGCCTTCAGCACCAGGTTTAAATATTTGTTTATGAGGTTAGGGAGTGACCCATCATAAATGTTGGATGTTAGTTCTGGATAACATCCGTCCTGGCTGTATTCTTGCAGCAAAAACTGAGCAAGATGTAGTCTAGTGTGAATTTACAAGGTTGTGACTTCTGTTACATCTATATTTTATTAATTCTTCAATCTTAAAAGAAGAGGCTGTATTGCTACCGTAAGATAACTGTGTAAAGAGATGAGTTATCACACTGAAGGTGTCAGTATGCTCAAAATGAGTTCATACAACGTGTCGTCCGACCACATCTGAGGACAAAAGTGTTAATAGCTTTTTGGAACGGCAACAGTCGAAGGTCGGGTGAAAAGACAGCTGTCACATAGAGAGGCGAGATGCAATGACTCATATGAATTAGGATAACCACAAACACTTTCAGACATTCATTCCTTGAACACATTTATGATGTTGCGCTCGGTTGTACTCACAAAAAGTGACGGAAAAAAAATTGTGTGAAAAATGAAATACAAGAGAAAGATGCTTACTTTCTCACCTCTGCACGCCTGGAAAATCGCTGTGTGAAGTCGGCGTGCGATTGTTGGTTTCAGTGACGCGATACATAATTCAACGGTGGTTTCACACTTATCCACTGATGTACAAACCCTGTCTCCTACAAAATTAGACAGAACTAAACTGCATTCTCAATTACATTTTGAAAGAAAGGTATTTTCTTCTGGATTACGGTTGCTATTTTAAACTGTTTTAAACATGCGGTCAACGTTGTAAATTGAAACAAAAAAAAAACGCAAGAAAACTACATGGTTATATTTAGGCAACTATACTACTTCGTTAGGTTTAGGCAACACAAAAAATATCATAGTTTGGCTTAAAATAACAACGGAATCCACTCCCAACTTGTCAAATACACCGTTTGGTATGTGCCCCTTGGCATCGGATACCAAGTCACGAAGGCTCCCTTCACCTACTTTAAGCACCGCAGCAGACTTTCAACTAAAGCCAATGTAAACCCACCTGCAACATTACTTGATGGGGACCCAGGAGACCGCTGTTCGTGGCCCGTGTGAAACTAAAAGTAACCGGTGACTTATTTTGTCACGTAGCTCCGTGAGTCATGTGATTGGTAGTTTGTGGGTCCCGTGAGTGGTTACTCTCGGTAGTCATGTGAGTCATTAGTCAGTGAATGTCAACCATGACCGTTTCCTTACCTTAACTATGCCGGTGTGTTGCCTAAACCTAACTTCCTGTGAAAACAGAAGTTTATTTTGAAAGGGCACTATGGACGTAACAAGCGTATCTTGACATGGCATCCCTGACAAGTCTAAAAGTAACGCAGGAGGGGTACCCTGTGCATCGGTCTCCGATGCCGAGGGCCACTGACCAAGCGACGATATTTGACGAGTTGGAAGTGAGAATGTGTTGGCGAAACCGAAATGCAATAAAACTAGGTGGTTATGTTTAGTTAAAAAACACATCATAGTTTGGCTTAAAATGGCTATGTTTATTAGTAAGCTACAAACGTAATTTAAAATAAGTCAACATTGACTTTTGGTTTCACACGGGACATGAACACCAGTCTCCTGGATGAAAGTGCTGTGTTTGTTTGACCCGTCCACGGCCCCGTCCTGCTCCCTACCTGGACCTCTTATGACTATCATTACAAACGTATTTGTGGTATTTGTGGTCAAAAACATACGTAATCTGCAACGCTTCTCTCAAAACGTAATTGCAAATGTTTTATGAGGACAAAATGCATGTTTTTCAGACATCAACGATACACACAATGTGTTTTGGTGAGTAGCACCTTTAGCAGCATGGCACAACCCAGTTTGATTCAAGCAGATTTGTTTTAATTCAAACTTAATGCATTATTCACATTATTATCCTTCCAACTTAGAACAAAAAAAAGATGCTGCTATATTCAAGCACACAGAAAACAACACAACAACAACATGCCACTCAGGTAACTTAGGTCAATAACAACACACGTTGAATCAAAGATCTTCTTGTTTGCCTGCAAGCATCAGTCTCACTTTGATCCATTAGCAAATCAGATCAAGCCATTAACAGGCTCTCAGTCACACCTTGAGGAGCAATTCATTGCTGAGGAGGCATCATGGCTGACAACATCCAAATGAACCAAAGTCTGTAGTAAGAAAGCAATCTGTCCTGCACCCTCCATCTGAGCTTTCTTATGATAACACTGCTGCTGCGAGCAAGAGAGTTTAAAGGTTAAATATGTAACCTCAGTCGGTTCCTGTTTGTAAACACAAAAGTTGGCCACACCTCCACAGCTAAATGAGCGGAGAGGGAGAGAGAGAGAGAGCAGCGATGGTTGAGCGAGCTACAGAGTGACTGAAGAGAGAGAGCGGCGTTGGTGAGAACAAAGCAGCAAATCTGAACAATAAAACGTTATTTTCTGATTGTTACGTTTTAAAACACAAAACAAACTCCCACAACTCTGCAGGAAGGTACCGAGTTGCCGGATTTTGAATGAATTCAGGCTTCCTGTCTCGTCAAACTACAGACACACACCGATCATAGCTGCACTCACAGCACAGAGAGGACACAACCAGTTGAAATACGGCTGCTTTGTATCTAACAAAGTAAAGGGGGACTTGTGAGTCGGTATCAGATGTCGAGGGGTGTGACAAAGCTATGATATTTGACCACCTGAACGGGCTGCACACCCTGCGCGCTGTTATTGACTGGGGGTTGCATCACCACGTGGGGCCCAAAGCCACTTTGCTGACGCCCAGAGGCATCCCGAGTAAAGTAAATTAAGAAGAAAAGAGAGAACACAGGCAGAGGGCAGGGTCTCTGCAGAAATACACACCGCCACACACTTCTAGTGGGGCATAAGTGATGATTGAGAGGGATTATTTATGTATCAGTCTATAAATAGCTTTTTAGTTAATTCTTGCATGTTACACCTTTAGCAATGGCTTCAGGTTTTTCTTATCGCAGTCCTCCATTATGGAAATAATGCACAAATCAGTACACCATCAACTGGTAAATTATAGAACGCATTAATGATATTAGGTGTGAGAAGAGGAGGCATTGAGGAGGAATAATTATCATCTAAAAAATTCATGGCTCTTTGCAGTTTGCTGGGAAGATAAAGCCATGAGCTGCAAACGACAGAGAAGCGTCCTCAGGTTTCTTTATACTGCAACTTCTAGCACGCAAAGTTATCACAAATGGCATACAATGAAGAATAAAGACGACAGAGGGAACAAATGTGCAGACTGAGAAAACATCCTGAAGTGTCAAACAGTGAAGCAGCATCCCAATAAACAGACGCTCTATCTGACTGATGGTTAAATGGAGCCTGATTGTGTACACAGAGACAGAAGTGTATTGATGAATGCAACCGAACGCAGGGTTCGTCAAGCACCAAACTGCAGATGTTGTTAAATGGCTAATCACTGGTTTGCAGAATCTGCCCTGCAGCGTATAGAAATGAACCTTCAGTTTGGATGGAGTAATTGCCTTCACTCCAGGCAGTGTTGTCACCTGGGCATCTGTTCGTCGTGTTCTACGATGCCGGCCTGCTGTGAGACAGACTGTTGTCCGTTCTCGTTCTCCATCCGAGAGCCTCGGCATACCTATGAGAAGTGAAGGATTGGGTGAATAGAGAGAAAGTGCGAAAAGACAATGAAAATGCTAAATATGCAGCTATGAGCATAAAGGAAGAAACTGAAGACGGGGGCAGAGAAAGTCATTTTAAAAAAAGGATGGATTATAAATCAGGATAGTTCATGTAAAATCAAAGGTGAGCAAAGCAAACAGAGCATGACCATCTGGCTCCTCGCTTAGAGTCTTTAGGGCATTTTCACACCTGCCTTGTTTAGTTGGGTTGAATCGAACCCTGCAGCGTTTACACCCCTGGCTGGGTTCGTTTGGGCAGGTGTGAACACAGCGAACGCACTCCACACTACATCAACACATTATTATGCAGCCGCAGCTGCACCTCATTTTCAAACTGTATCGTTTGCCTAAAGGGATAAATGAAAACAATGACCAAGGGCAAGATCAACCATTGTCCATTGTTATTTCTGCAACAGGAGTCTGCTCTTCTTTTACTCTTTGTTTACTTCAGAGATATCTGTAATATCTATAGATCATAGGCTGTATATAAAAAGTGGATGAAGTCACCCATTGGTTTGTGGATTGCCGTTTTGAAGCATCGAGTTCAGCATTTCGGCCGTTGCCATCTTGGTATTTGGCCGTCGCCATGTTGGTCTTTTGCAACCAGAAGTGACACCAGAGGGTGGAGCTAAAAACGAACGTTGCATAAGAAATTTTCAGGCGACCAAAATGTTATAATTAACTTTCATGAACTAAAAAACATACTGTGAAAGAGTTAAAGTTCTAAGACGGAGAAACAGGACAACACTGTGGTAGCGACCTGTCAATCACAAGGTAGCTATGCCCTAAAGCATACCCTGCTTTATGGTCTATTTGACTCTAAATGGGACCATAATTTACTAAATGAACATCATGCTGTATTGAAGACGACCTGAAACTAGCGATTGAGACCATAAACTCATGTTTACAATGTTTACTGAGGTAATAAATCAAGTGAGAAGTAGGCTCATTTTCTCATAGACTTCTATACAATCAGACTTCTTTTTGCAACCAGAGGAGTCGCCCCCTGCTGGCTATTAGAAAGAATGCAAGTTCAAGGCACTTCCTTATTGGCTTCACTTTTCAGACCCCGGAGATGCTCACTGCTGTAGATGTTACCTCGACCTGTGGGAAATTGTGATTTGACATTTTGTACACCAAACAATTGATTGATTGCTTGAGAAAGTAATTGGGAGATTAATCAATAAATGAAATGGGAAGCACTTTATCTTAGAATAATCAACACAAACACGGCGAGACAAAAACAGACCCAACTTCTCTCTCTCATACAGCAGGTAGGATCTAAACTTATCCCAATGAGTGGGCAACTTAAATATCACACATCTACAATAATAATTATATTGCTGTAAGTGATAATGAAATAACAAATGCTGGAGAACGAATAGTATAACTGAACTCTGCTGCAGCCCAAAATAATATTGTTGAATTTTATACCAAAAAAATATTACTGGAAGTGTAATGCACAACCTGAAGTGTATCGCACAGCTTTGTTACACAGCATAAATGAACAAAGTATGCTTAAAGGCAGGGTGGGAGATCTTGAGAAACCAGCAAGAGTACACTAGATTTTTAAAAATGATCCAAACGAAAATCCCAGCCCAGTGTTTCCAACTCTTTTCCAATGAAGTAGCTATCAGCACTGGTTCCAAAAGTCCCTAAAATCGGCAACACTGTCAGCCGTTAGCTTCAGGCCTCCCTCCAAAGCCACAATTATTATTATGAACATTAATAAATAATGGACGTAAACAATGAACATGGCTATTGTTAGTACTCACAGCTTTCAAGCTAGCAGCATGTGGAAGACTCAGGCAGGCAGGTAGTCCGACCAATCATTACATTCGAGCTGAATTAAATGATTGGACGAGTTTATTCCAGTCCTGTGACATCCACAGATACCAGATTTTTTTTTTTTTTTGTCAGAGCATTTGATTTATTGATTGCTGTGGAGATGTAATGAGAATTTCAACTAATATAACAAAAAAAAATTAAAAAAAAATCTTTACCCACCCTGCCTTTAAGGAATAAAGGTAACCCATATGTGATGGGAACAAAAGGAAAAGGAAAGAAAGATGTCGCTCCTCTTTTGATTTCCCCCCCTGTAGACAATATCTTTCTCTCCATCCTGCCCCTCGTGCTACCCCCACAACCACCTTCTTTCTTTCTCTCTTATGAAAGAGCGATGGCGAGCTGCCAAAGATGTCCTTGTGATAGTGGCCGCAGACGGTGTTGCTGTGGTAACTCGGAGACTTAGGATTCATGGCATCTATTCAACAACCTTGTCAGCATGAGCTCAATAACTTCCCCCACCTTTCTGCAGGGTCATTTTATTTTGAATGCCCAAGTGGTGCAGTGCTGTGCAGGTGCACCACTGAAGTGTCTGACTAACTTTGTTTGTATTTAGCTGGCAATGTAACAATGTTTTGTTCATGTTCATTGAGTTAATATGTTTATTGTTTTATCTGACACTTTCCAGTCACGCTCAAAATTGCAGTTGTCTGTTGTATAGGTGCTGTAAACAGTGCATGCATTATTAGGGCCCGAGCACGAAAGTGCCAGGGACCCAACGGTGTCCCTATGACTAATTGACTATGCATTGTCCAATCTTCCCCAAATTTGACATGTTTTATAAGAGTCTTGGCTTGAAGACATATACGTGCCGTTATTGAGTTATGGTGATAGCGCCACCTACTGGCAACAGTAAATGGTTGTTTACTGCCACCCACCCTCATAGAAGTGCCTTTTAAGGATGCCCCACATGTTCTCAGCAGGTCATTTACAGCGCCGCGCAAATTACCCTGTTGTAACTGTTGCGTGCAGTGTCTGACTTTCATGGAAATGCATGAGCAGCGGGTACCACTGACGTGCGCAAAGGGGCCGTTCATCGCTGCTTGCAGCTTTAATTTTGCTTGTATATTGGACAGGCAAAGTATTTATTCTGACACAGAAACTAGTGCGCTGATATCTAATCGTCAGTAGTTGGTGTTTCATTGCGTGGGGGTTCTGCAGTGAATATTTTAAATTGCATTTGGGAAGAAAGAAAAAGAAAAAAATAATTTTCTCCTTCAATTTTGCCATTGTATTCATGCAAAAATTATGGAGGGTTATTAAAATGTTTTATTACACGGCTGTGTTGAATACTCGATTCTGATTGGTCAGTCACGGCGTTATGCGGTCTGTAATTTCTGTATAACAGACTGTTGTTATGATGTCGGACTCTGGCGGACCGTTTTTATGTCAAAATATTGATTTCTTAAGTAAATAGCCGTGTAAAAGGCGGGATAATGTACAACTAGTGGGTCATTGTTGTGAAAGAATCCTCTTCATGAGAGTTCCCTCCGCTTAGCGTCGGGGTCCATTGTTGTGCAGCATCGCCCTGTCGAGGATTCTTTCACAACAATGACCGGCTCGCTGTACATTATCCCTTACACACTTCAGCAATATTACTAATCGGTTTGTCCGACACTTTGCAGTGCTATCGATTTTTTCCCTTTAATAATTAAAATAGATGTGAGGCTTTTGACTTTGTATTTTGTTATCCAACGGCTGCTTTATGATGCCAGTGGTGTGTTGTTACTGCTGTTCTGTATGTGATTGATTAAAAAAAAGCTTTGCGGTGAATATAAAAGCTCTATCAGGGCCGTACAAAGTGCTCTGCTCTGTCAGAGGCCATTACAGTATGAATGGTCAGCATATCGCTTGTGTGCTTGGTAGTAAATGAGCAGTTGACCTCTACATTACTGAGTTCACTTCACTCAGTCAAATGTTTGTTTAAGGTCTCTCCATGAGTAGAGAAAGATAAAAAAGAAATAAACACTGGTATGTCTTCAAAGATTTAGAGCTTATATAAGAAGTGATAATCTAATTAAGGCTGTTTGAAAAAGGTGTTTGAATTCATCAAGTGTTGAGATTTCTCCTCCTCGCCTAAATCTAGGTCACCACTGGAGAGAAGCAGCATCACTTGAATATGTCATCATTGTATACAGATATAGAATATAAGGGCTAGACAGGCAGGGAACATAATACCAGACAAAATAATCAGCCCGGTTGCACGAAAAGGCGTGTGAATGACATGATAATGCGTCAGGCAAAAGCGGGGGATAAATGCGGTTCTTGCTTTAACTGTGAAAATTGTACGCCATGTAGTCTGTACTGACTGCAATGTCAATACATCTGTGTGAATATACTATGCTCAAAGCTAGTGACGTAGAATAAAAAGAAAGACTGCTTATGGCGGGCGGGAGGGAAAGTGGATAGGAAGTGGGTGTAGTCACGGTGACATCACCCATTGGTTTGTGGACTGCTGTTTTGAAGCCTCGAATTTGGCCATCTTGGTTTTTTGCAACCAGAAGTGACACAAGAGGGAGAAGCGCAGTACAACTGAATGCTGAAAAATACATTTTTAGGCAAACAAGAAGGTTATAATGAACTTTCTTGAATTGAAAACTCATTGTGAAAGGGTTAAAGTTCTAAAACGGAAACACGGACAACTCCCAGACAAAACAACACTGTGGTAGCGACCCATAGAAATAGATAATCGGAGTAAAACGGACATTCCCATTCAAATCAACGTAGCAGGATGGTCAGAGCGGCGGACATTTTTATGTGTACCGTTGCCATAGCAACCGTTGTAGGAGGCTGCCTTTCACATAATCTAAACCGACTTGCGGCAACTCGCAGACTCACTGTTTTGCAGAAACAACGACTAAATGAGCAGTGGAGTAGTAACGTTACGTAGCATAGAGAGCCAGAGAAAATGAGTATAATTTAACAACTTAACGCTTCATCTATACACTCGTCACTGCGAAGGAAAGCACATTGCTGTCGCTAGATGAGTGACAACTTTGTTCGGCTCGTTTTTTGTAAACAATGTGGCAATGAAGCATGGTGGAATAAACAAGATAGCCAGACAGCTAGATAGCTAGCCAGCTAGCGGACAGCTGGCTGATAAGCCCTTGGTCTGGTTCCACCAGGATTTAGTACTGCATTGATTGCGGAAAATTAGCTGTACAGCGGACTGATGGCCAGCGGCAGCGTCGGGTCTAAACAGTCCCTCCGCCTGGGGACAAGCTGCCTAGCTAACTAGCCATTCAGCTGTCTCCGAGAATGGCGTCCGCTAAGTACAATCGAACATTTTTAGGCAACCAAAATGCTACAATTAACTTTAATGAACTGAAAATACATTGTGAAAGGGTTAAAGTTGTAAGACGAACACACCGTACTTATGTTACATTGTTCCCGTATGTAGTGTATTTAGTTTGCGTACTTATTTTAAGCCCAACCATGACGTTTTTCCTACCTAGGTGAGTGGTTTTGTTGTCCCCTGCTGGTACTGCACCTGCATGCATGAGTGTAATATTCACGCCTACTCTGCGAGGCAAAACGTGACACTGACACGCTATCCTCTGGTGGACAGACGGGCTTACTACACGCTTGAAATAATATAGCGCATAATATATAAACATCCCAAAGCTGCACTGGAAATCTTTGAAACTATGAAGAATGAAGATCGTGCTTTTGGATGTGCTCCATATGCAAATGCGGCAGCCTGTCTAGAAGAGATGTGTGACTGACTGTGGTAACACAGCGCTTCACTGTGCTTTCATGCAGCTGTAATGTTAACATTTCAGTGCTTTTGTCATAACAGTATTGATCCTATTAAAAGTTATTGACCTTGAATCGGGTATGCTTGTTGTATTTATTTGGTAAACCGCTGCCGGTTTTTTTGAGGGCAAACAAAATGTGAAATATTATCTCTCAGCCTTCACCACAGGTTCTGCCTCGCTCATGGAGCCAAGCACTGCGGTTCAGAAGGAAATGAGATCAAGTAACTGCAAAGGCTGTTTTATCTAGTCGAGCTGTCATGCTATATAGCCACAGGTTCTATTCAGGCTGCTCTCGGCGCCTCAGGCAGCCAGACTTGAGCTGCGTTGCTCACCTATTTTGATGCTGCGCTTTTTGAAATATAATAATCCCCACCTTCTGGGTTCATAAGCTTTCATAATGTGTGTCCTTGTGTGTGTGTGCGTGCGCATCTCTGAGTTCTGTCAGACTATATATGCTCTGCTTGCAATGTGACTGATAATGGCTGTGTGTCGTGTCATGATGGGAATATCTGCGTGCGGATGCATGTGTTCCTCTGTGATATGTGAGTGTGTATTTGTGTGATGCAGACTTGGGAGGAATATCTGTTCTCCTCATGTAGACACACTTGTCCTCAGATAACACTGTCAAGGTAATGCCGTTCTCCCCTAGCACGCCTGATGCGGTAACATCCACCATCGCAGCGCAGGCAATGAGACCAAGAGAGAGAGAGAGTGGGGAAAAGGAGGAAGCATGAAAAGAGGGGGAGAAGAAAAAGAAAAGGAGAGCTTTTAATTTCCTCAGCAGCAGTCAGTGAGGTTTTTACATCTGCACAGGCAGACAGAAACTGATACAAACTCTAGATGAGTTTCCAATTGAAAGACGGGACAAGCTGCATTTGACTAGGTTTATTTTAGAAATTGTAATTGAGGGTGAGCTCACCTTTACAGTATGTCATCTAAACTGCTTCCGAGTTGCATTTTGTTAATGTATCTTGATGGGTTCCTCTCAGTCTCTAATAAACACTCATCTGTCTTCAGGGATTTAAAGCGTATGTAGGTAATGATGATCTATTTAAAGCTGTTTGAAAAATAAGTTTGAGTTCATCAAGTGCTGAGGATTTTTTTTACTTTAATCTAGGCCAACACTAGAGACAGATAGCAACATTTGTTAAGGAAGGAAACAATTTAATCCAACCTTTAGGATGTAAAGCACAATCAAGAAATGAATGTTCTTCCATTTTGGAGGTCCTCGACATGAAAAAGTTTGAGATTGCTCTCAAATTCTGTTTTTCCTAACTTCCATTTATGTCCATCGCTCACTTTATGCTCCTCTGAGAAGCAAAAAAGTTGAATTAATAAATAATTAAGTAAATAAATTGTCATAATAGTATGCATATTTATAATATTTGTATTGTTAAACACAGGACATTTGGTAGAGACATTAAATATGACAATAGAATAGAAATAATTTAGATTTACTTTTGTAAGGCACTTTTACTGGCGTCTGGTAATTGCTTTCAGTCCAAAACGGTAGAAGCGTAGCTTTGCTGCTGGGCGCGGACGTGGCAATGGAATGAACAATTTTTTCACTTCTTAGCAATATACGTTCTTTGGTAGAACTTCCTTCAAATGCCGAGGTCATAGTAGTTTACAGCATGTATCTTCAAGCAATGTATCCTCATACAACGCTTCGGATGATATCTTACAAAAGTTATTTGTCATTTTCAGTGGTGGAATGTACTGTAACTAAATACATTTACTCAAGTACTGTATTTACATACTTGTACTTTACTTGAGTATTTCCATTTTATGCTACTTTATACTTCTACTGCACTTTTTACTCCACTATATTTATTTGACAACATTAGTTACTTAACAGATTTAGGTTATTAATATTTAATCGCATAATAATCATGATGGACTATTATAGATTAAGCTACCCAGCAGTATGTAAAGTGGTTGGATTTAGCTCCGCCTTTACCAGCTGCAACATTAGTGATGAACACATTAATGCATCAATAATTAAAATCCAGTGATATATTTGATTCTGAAATGGGACATTCTGCATAATGAGTAATTTTACTTTTGGTACTATATTTTGATGCTAAAACTTTTGCACTTTTAGTGAAGTAAAATGTTGAATGCAGGACTTTTACTTGTAACAGTATTTTTACACTGTGGTGTTACTACTTTTACTGAGTACTTCTTCCACCACTGCTCATTTTTCGTGTGTTCTCCTACAAATGTCCAGTCACACGAGCGATCAGTGCGACTGTCCATGCCCCTGCAGTACAGAACCTGTCGTTTATGCTTGTTTTATTGGTGTAAATAGTCCGCATCTGTAGATATGCAATTTTTAATGATACAGCACAATTTTGTAATTTATAGCAAATTATTTCTGAACCCCCTGGCAGAGTGCCACGGACCCCTGACCCCTGAATCACTGCTTTACAACACTGATCCTCGTGGATGTTAACACAGTTTACTCAACACTTCAGCCTTACACCATTTTTACCAAGGCAGAAAAACAAACCTTTTTCCAATCTCCTTTCTTTCTTGCCTGAGTAACTGATAAAGGTCACTTCCAAATGAGCTATCTGAGGACAAACAATAAAATAGCTGAAATTTCCTCCTAAAAAACCTCCCACCTTTTTGATGTGCTCAAGATAGAAGCTTTCCAACAACTGATCCTTTTATCGGCTTGCTTTTCTTAGAAACAACCCATCAAATAAGGGACTTATGGTGCACTTAACAAGGGGCTAAAAAGAAATCTAACGGGCCGGCATTGATTTACGAACCCAGTTTGAAATGGGTTTTTTTTTGCTCCAAATGGTGCTTCAGAACATTCTGATTGCACCCTGAGTGCCCTCAGTGATAGTCTTTGAAGTGCTTGGAGCCGTGTGCCGAAGCTCAGTATGTGCTTATATCCGGAGCTTTTGTTAGTCACTTCATATGTACTGAGTCCTGTGCCATCATTATTCAGTGATTCACACTGTGCAGCCAAAACACTCACTCTTATCTGTTAAGAGGCTGCAGAGACGCAGTCAGACAGCTCTGGGTGGGTGGATGGGTGGGGGACAGAGAGAGAGAGAGAGAGAGAGAGAGAGAGAGAGACTCTTGCTCTCTCTCTCTCTCTAGGGGGAGACGACTTTCCTCTCTTCCTCACAACACGAAGCCAGAGAGCATCCCGACTTCAAGAGCTTTAGATCCTGAATATTCGCGCTGGTGGCATTTTACCATGTGTAGGCGGTGAGGGTTTGCAGAGATAGGAGAGAGTGTGTGAAGTATTGATCACTGACGCTGCTGTCCTTGTATGCTCCGTGTCTAAAAGTGCCAGTTAACTCTCAGAGAAAGACGGTGAGACATGGATACAGAGGGAAGGTTGGCGTTAGAAGGCTTAGAACGCCTTATTCAACGGGGGGGGATGAGATGAACACAATTAGGATTCATTTAGAGAGACGTGTTTAAAAACAACCCAAGGAATGATGCATGCGACACATAAAAAGGAGGCCACATGAATACTATTAAATTTTGGGTTTTCTGTGCGTCAGTTTTAGGTGCGAGTCTGAATTATATAATGATGTATTTATACGGGAATGTTTTTTTGGTTTGATTTTTTAGCACGGTTGAGTTTCTTTCTGGAATTTAAAACACATCTTTATTTTTAGACTCACACCTTCTCCTCCAACTTTAACTAGTGTTCGTTGAGAAACACTAAAGAAAAACCCTCACCCTCTGATACTTAAACTGTTAGATCAACATTTTCTGAACTTCAACAGCTTCAATTGTGTTGTGATCAAACACTGTAAGTCTCTTTGAGATTCGCCCTTTTTTTCCTTCAACCTGCCTCGTCTCGCATTAATTCAGTCAGTGACTTCTTACATTTCCCAGGATGACTATTAACAAAGTAGTGAAAGTCTTATGATTGCGGCAGTGCCCCTTATTAAATATGATCTTTGTGGCTGCAGTGCGTTGAGGTCCATTAATAAGACTCCCGCTGGCGAAGACATCGGTATAACATTGGTGTGACATTGGCTTCAGTAGGGAACGATCCAGACATCAGTTATGTGTGGGTATAAGACAAAATCCACCAATAAACAACAGAATGGATGCAGAGATACGAGGAGGATACAGCCAGAAGCAGTTAGGATTGATTTTTCCACTGAGGTCTTGATATTGTGTGAGAAATTTAAGCTGTTTTCTGAACTCTAATTTTAAAGTTGCCATAAGCTCCCACCTGATTCACACTGGCGAACCTCCAAGGAAATATTTTGTAGAGGCAGATCTACTGACCTGCCTGCAGTACGTTAGTGGTAGAAAGAGATTAACAGAACAGACTGAAAATAATCTGAAAATGCATATTTTTGATCTCTTTCAGTCTTGCTGGGCCTCCAATTGTCCTCCAGCAGCTCTTTAGTTACAGTATTTGCCTGTGCTCCATCATTGTCAATTAGGCTCCAATCCCTAACTGGGATGATTTTTGGCTCCAGGGTATTTAACTAGCTACAAGCTTTCATTATGACACAATGCTACAGCACTAGCTCATGAACTGCCAAGCCCAAGTAGTCACACATTTACATATCAAACCCAGCGTTCTCATCACAAGTGTTCCCGTTCTCACCAATGTGGCCACAGAAGTTCATTTCCACCCACACAAAACCTTCATTTGTACGAAATGGAACAAATTGTGTTACCTTTCCCACACGAGCTCCACTCATCAGTCGTTGTGTGTCGTACAAAGACGGAGAGGAAGCAAAATTGAAGGGGATGAACCATGAAGTCTGACCTGTGAGAACAACATAACACTTCAGTACAGTGCACAGTCACAACATACAGGCACCACACACTAAGTTACAATTGGTTGTATGATTTACACTCCTTACATGCATAGCCTACAATAAAGGACTGTGTCTTAGCAAAAATCTGGCAAAACGATACGTATCACTATACAGGGGTAACGATTCAATATATCGTGATACTGTAAGCAATGCTATAATGCTATATTGGCAATTTTTTAAATTTAACTTTAGAAAAACTGTCATAGTATCAAGAACACACCAGAAATAAACCATTTTAGAATAGGCAAAAACAACAAATGTATATTTCATGCAAAAAACAACATGTTTTTTGCCCCAAACTGCCTTTGCTTATCACCTCGTGGGTATCCATTGGACCCATTTTCATTCACATATCTTAAGGTGAGAGGCCAATTGGGACCCCTGTAAAAATTGCCATGCCAGTTTTTCCTCGCTAAAATTTAGCACACCTTTGGAGCATCATTTAGCCTCCTTTGCGACAAGTTAGTATGGGTTGATACTAGTGGATTCCTTGTAATTCCAGTAACTTCACTAGTTTTGAAACTGAACCCGAATCGATACAGTATCACACAACATAATATTGTGATACTCATGTGTATTGATATTTTCTTACACCCCTACTACAGTACATTTTCAAAATAAACTTCCGTCTTTACAGGAAACTACTTAGGTTTAGGAAATGATTGTGGTTGGGGTTAATATAACTACGTTTGAAATACTTGGTTAGGTTTAGGCAACAAAACAACTTAGTTAGGTTTAGGACATGATTGTGGTTGGCGTTAATATAACTACGTTTGAAATAGTTGGTTAGGTTTAGGCAACAAAACAACTTAGTTAGGTTTAGGACATGATTGTGGTTTGGGTTAATATAACTACGCTTGAAATACTTGGGTAGGTTTAGGCAACAAAACGACTTAGTTAGGTTTAGGAAAAGATTGTGGAAGTGGGGTTACTTAGGTACTGAAGTTATGTGACAACTAAATCAACGTTTGGGTTAAAATATGTATGTGGCATAACTTAAGTGTGGAAGTTACGTGACTCACGAGGGGTACAAACCCCGGTCTCCTGGGTGAAATGTAAATTTTTTATTATTTGTTTGTATTTCAGAACCACATACAACTTCATGTTCACCTTGTCGTTCATCTAGTGTCTCAATAAACATTCCTGAATTGTAAAGTCAGACATCGCTCTTTTCGTAGGTATAGCTACTAACGGTGTATGAGAACAGCCTTGATTAAAAAGGAAACTTTTGAAACCAAAAAGACCATTTTAAACACCAATACAAAACACATCACAAAACGCAGCTTTAGAGTACTTTATTAATCCAAAAGTTAAATTACACAAACTACTACTACATATTAATACTGTAATGCTAAATAAACAACTACTAATGGTAATATTTGAAAGTAGACAAGATCAATTTTAGATTGTTGCATTTTAATGCCTTGCTCTGTGCTCAGTTTTTGACATGTTTGAGCAGATGATTGATTAAGAAAATTGTGTTGAAATTCGGGATCCGGCTCTTGATTGGTTCTGCTCTCACTATGTGTCTTCAAGAGGGTTAGATTTCTGTGTTATCTTGGATCTCCTCCAACCCCCCGTCATGTGGTGTTCCCATCTTTTTTTAGAAAAAACTAACAGCTGAATGATAGTCGGCTAAATGTTCTACTTCAATCCAGTGAAAATGGCAACTTTGTCTTACATTGGATGTTTTTGATGGATGTCATAGAACTCTCTGCACCCCAATGAATCTGGTTGAAGTCTACGATGCTTTTATTTCCATCAGGATGTTCAAAATAAATCTTGGCAGCTTGTCAACTTTTGTCAAGTATGCCAACTATAATTTGGGCACACTTTTTGATTCTCTTTTTATAGACAGGGGTTGTCTGGCTGAGAAACACAGCCAAGATGAAGTCTTTATTACAACCAGGAAAAAGTAATCCGTGATGGCTAGACTACTCTCTGTACTGGACTCAGTGAGAAAACACATTTCCAGTAATTATTGCTTCTCTTCACTGTGAGATTTAAAATGTTAAATATGTTATTACATGACAATTTAATTAATTAAACCTGAAACCTCATGAGTGCCTTTTTTCAGAATGATCTTTCAGTAATGGTGGCATTTATCTGTGAATGGACAAACCTTGACAGAATCACTACAACTGAAAAAAAAATGGAAATTGACCATCCCCAATGAATACCTCTGAGTACAGAAAATCCTTTACAGGTGGAGGGATATGAAGCAACACATTTTGTTTGTTTGTTAATGTGTGCTTGTGTGTGTAGCACATATTAGTGTGTTGCCAGCCCGTTGAACTGTGTGTACACATTTTCCACGTGTATATTTTTACACCATGGGGCGGGGAGTTTGGGGAGATCTCTTGGCCTCCGATCCGACTCGGAGCCATGCTCTACTCTCTGCTCTGCTCCCTTCTGTGTGTTCTTGGAAACGAGGCAGCCTTGTGTTGCCCTGCCAGGCCCTTGAGACAACTCCAAGTACATTTCTGTCTCAGTGGCGTGTGCAAATGTTTGCGTGTTTTCCATGTGTGTCTATTCGCCTGTGCATATCATCCCCCGGTGCAGCTTTTGGTTCAAATTTGTAACTCAGTCAATGTTCAACACAAAACATTTGTGTCTTAAATGTTTTTTTAATGGACATGTATTTCTCTCCATCAGCTAAAATGATGAATCAGAAATGACCACTAACAGTTTATTTGTCCATTTGTACATGGTAAAGTTTATCAGCCTATTTTATCTGTAGTTTGGGATTTATATAATTATTATTACTGTCAATGTGTACTTTATTTATAATTTATTTTATTTTAATGTATTCATATTATTATAAAAATAAATATATAAAAAATAGAATTATTTTCTTTTCTTTATTTTTTTCCCCTCTTTTTTAAAATTGAACTTTGTTTTTTGTTCTTTATCCTTTTTGCATCTGCAATGGGTGAGGGTTGGGTGGGAGGCGTCTTTAGGGGAAAAATACCAAAATATGGAGGGACAATCATTTACATTTGTGCTCTTTTGTATGTTTCTGTACACCTGATGTTACTTCCAGTAAATTATTAAGGGGAAAATTTCCTTTGAGTGACATTAAGAATTCAGAAGTGTGGCTGTGTCAGGACACAAATATACTGTGATGGATCACGCCAAGAAACTTCATTGCTAGACTTACGAAATTCGATAGGTTAGCTGTTACCGAATTCAATAAATGCAGCTTACTGGAGGTTTTATGTGACAAATGACGCAAACCAGAGTCAAAGGGGAGGCAAGAATCTGTTGGCAGTGATTGTTAGTGACCAACTTCCTGGTCTCACTCTCTGGAGAAATGGTTGGACCACACAGGAACCTGTTTGTATCTGTTTACCTCTTTCTGTCTTCACACAACCTCCACTTATTAATGCTTAAGTTGATGAAAACTCTCTCTCTTGTTCCCCTCTCCTCCCCCCACTGTCCCTGTCCCTGTGTTGTCCAGATGGAGGAAGTAATAGCACGCATGCAGGATGAGAAAAATGGCATCCCCATCCGAACAGTGAAAAGTTTTCTAACCAAGATCCCCAGTGTTTTTTCAGGTAAGGCTCTTATCTCTCTGCTCTGCTCTGTTCTGTTGCGCTCTTCTCCTCTCTCCTCTCCTCCACTTGGCTCCCACCCACTAAGTACCCGACTGGTACTCTGTTCTGGCCAAACAAAACACTGAAAGTATTTAGAGAGTTGTCCGTTTTGCATTTCACACCAGCGGTGCCAGAATGTCAAGAGGATCGTATTGGATTTTTTGAGCTGTGCAACCTAATAGATAAGAATTCATGCTGGAGAGATACTCCGTAAGAGATTATTCAAGATAAACACTACATGCAAAAGCTAAGAGGAGTGAGGCAGGCATCATCACTGTCATGCACTACTTACTGTAATATAAACTTATAGTATTAAACCAGGCTGTTCTCATAAATCATTCGTAGCTATACCTACACAAAGTAATTCACTGTACTTCGTATAAATCCTAACAAATCAATTCGTATGTAATCCATGTAATCATGACCCAGGAAGTATAAAGAGCAACAAACGCTGCGTAGGGAGGAGTTCGAGGTGGATGGGTGGGTCAAAAAACACCGGACTTTCGTCCATGAGACCGGTGTTCGTACCCAGTGTGAAACCAGAAGTCACTGTGATTTATTTGTCACGTAACTTCCGTACTTAAGTTACGTTACTTATTTTACCTACAATCTTTTCCTGAACCTAACTAAGTAGTTTTGTTGGTTAAACCTAACCAAGTTAATCTTTTCCTAAACCTAAGTAGTTTTGTTGTCTAAATCTAACCAAGTTGTTTCCTGTGACGACGGACTTTATTTTTGAAAAGACTGTATGCATGTAACAAGCGTAAATTGACATGTGTACCTGGATATTCGAAGGAAACACATGAAAAATGAGGAATAACTTTTCATAAGATATCATATGAACCCTTAGATGAGGATTCGTTGATTAAACCCTACAGTATCAAATTAAAAGCTTATATCAGCAAACAATGGTTAGAGTTTTACAATGCAACGGTATCAAAATCTTGATAAAACATTAAGGATTTACAAAAGCATTAATAATCCAATAATGCAAATAAAAATAATAACAATAATAATGAAAATTGTGCACGATTTTGTCTCTGTGCACCAACAAAGCCAGAACCACCACCGGTCCCCTTCACTGTTAACTAAGGGCCACGCTTAGCCTGTCACAACCAATGACATGTCCAGGCCCTTTTTGAGATGGGTGGCTAAGATGAGGTTGAAAGGTTGGCAGTGAGCACCAACATATAGACACAGATAAATTAAAATAGCTAACTTTAGCTTTACAGGCCTTAGTGAAACAATGACGAATGCTTTGGGCATATAAAGGGCAGCTGACGCACGGTTCTTTTGTTGTTGTTTTGTTTCCCTTTTCATGCCAAGTCTACTACACAGTGTTTGAGTGTGTTTGTCTTTGTTTACAATAGTGGGAGGCCATATTGATTAATGATTTTACATCTGGCCAAGTAACATCAGCTCAGAGCCATCTCTGTTTTTCTTGTATTTTTGTCAGATATTATACCAAGGGACACATAAAAGAAGGAAAGGGTCGTGTGTTATGTCATGTGACAGCATTTGAATTTTGCATTGGTGCCAATTCTATTCAAGTCATATCCAGTGTAGTGGAGGGTATATGTGGTTATACAGAGTTTTACGTTTACAGTATAATCACCTTTAAGCCAAAAAGCCATTGGAATATATAGGAGAGTATACCACACTTTGATTTTATATCAAAGAACAAAATGTTCTTCTAAGCTTATGTTAACCACAGACCTTATTTCAGGCATCTAACTAAAAACCCATTGCCTTCAAAATGAGTGAACCAGAAGTGCTAAAAAGCTAACTCATTTCTGGGTTTTAGGACTCATTCCTGCACCACTCTATTGCAACATATGGCTTATTTGTAGCTCTGTATTGTACCTACCCTATACATACCTATACCTAACTACAGTACTATACTGAAACTTCAATATGTCCAAAAACTACATCATAATCATAAGCTTTAATCTATTTTTGCCAAAATGCATGCAGTTTCTATCAAGATAGCATCATTGTGAAGCAAATGTTTCTCCGAGAGCTCAGACTTTATGCTACCTCCCCCAAAACACCAGTCCCCTGGCAGTTTGTAAGGCTGCAACAAAGACACAGTCCCTCTGCAGCTTCCCCTCTGTGAACACTTTCACTCCATCCGTGTTCATTGGAGCACTCAGCCAAGCTGTAAGCACAAGTCGGGGATGTAACCAAGGTTGCTGCTGTGTGTTTTTCCTCTGCACCACTTTTTGCAGCCTCAAGTTTTCATAAAAAACATTGATTTTTCCACTTGCCAATTTATTCACTTGTTACAGTAACAGCACTTGCTCTTAAATGACTGTATTGCTGAGAGAAGTGGTGTATTTACTGTACCTAGATTCCATCCTCAGTGTAGTTTTTCATAATAACTGTTGCAAATGTGGCTATTTTTCCTTATTTTACTGGTGAGCCGAGTTATAAAGTGTTATCTTTTAATCTTAAATGTCAAAATTTCTAATCATACAGGTGCTCAAACTTCATGTGCTCGTATTTGTCACCCATTTATTTGTAGGAGTATGAATAACATATATTTTTACTGTTAAGCCCTCTAGCTATAGGTATACTGTGTGTGAACGTACAATATGAGTGAGTTATTGCGGTGTGTTTTGTGGTATTTTGTGTAAGGTATCTGTAGGTGCCATGTATTTCATTTGTGTGAAGTTTAATATGCCTCCAAGCACTAGCGGATGTTTGGTGCAGGCAACAGGGAATTTAAGCCACATGCCAGTTAAAACAGTTTTTGACTTAATTGTAGTGACTATAATATATCCTATACTTTAGCCGCTACTGGCTGCGTCGTTTTTCTGAGCACACGTCAAAACAATTCAGATCAATAAGCAGCCAGTAGCGGCTGAAGTGTGGGATTTATAGTCCCTACACAATCCTTCATTCCATAAATTGAACATCAGAACCGCTCTGCTGCTCTCGCAGTTTGTTTTCTCTGAGGAGACAGCAGGTCAACAGTAGATGTCACATGGCCATTCTCATGCTCTTTTATGTCTCATAAGTTGTTGCAGCAATATTATCATCTGTTACACAGATTTGGTGCTAAATTTAACCATTTTCTACCACTCGAGAATTGATAAAAATAAAAACCCCTCAAAAATACCACATTAAGACACCAAGACCTTGAGGGACACCATAGAAAAAGTGATGCTGTAATTTGGTATCAAAAACCTTTCACATTTGGAGATTTCTGCATGAATTACATTTTTCGGCGACTGGATAGCGAACACTTCTGTTCTGTAAACTGCTCAGAAACCTCCTTATTGTCAATCTACCTAAGAAGGCCATCCATCCTCTGAATGCCCTATGTCTCTAGTTTGTTGTTGTAAAGTTTCATGAGGCTGTGATTATCCTAGAGGTCACCACAGGTCATTTTATACAGTGAGGTCGAGTTTCAAAAAATGGTCTCACTATATGAAATGGCTTCTATGGGGACTAACATCGTCACACATGAATACAATAAGGCTCATTGGATCCACACGCTTTACAGTGATACCCAATTTATGCAAATCCAAGACTGTTTAGGGGCCACAGTATGCAGTAATATTCAAAAACACATTTTTAGAACAGGCGAAAATAACACATTTATACTGCATGCAAAACACTGCATGTTTTTTTTTCCCCAAACTGCATCTGATTATTATAAAGTGGGCATGTCTATAAAGGGGAGACTCCTGGGTACCCACACAACCCATTTTTAATCCAGATATCTTGAGGTCAGAGGTCAAGGGATCCCAGTGAAAATAGCCATGTCAGTTTTTCCTCTCCAAAATGTAACCAAACCTTGGAGCTTTAATTAGTCTCCTTCCCGACAAGCCAACATGACACAGTTGGCACCAATGGCATCATTACTAGTTTTCTAGTGTCATATGTCAGTACCTTCCCTCTAAAACTGAGCTTGCTACAGCCTCTGAAAGACAGGTGAAGTCAGGGGTCTCAGATGGTATGTTCTAGTATTAATTTTCAGCTGTGCATGTTGCCCTTTGCTGTATTCTGTTTCTTTTTCCTGCAGCGATTATATAATATTTGCCATCACTGGGATCATTAATTGTGGATGTTGTCGCTTATCACTCTATATTATTGGCACATTCTGATGCACACACATGCTTGCGCCCGTGCACGCCCACCCACATGCACAGCCCAATCTATGGGCATGATATTAATCAAACTCGGAGAACAGCCTTGTTAGAGGATTACCTTACACGTCTCATTTAAGCTCTCTCTTAGAAAGTGGGTCAACTTTGATAGTGTGAAAATGGGGTTGTATTAATGATGTTAATCCATGGAAAATCTCATCTGGTTATGGGGGCGCGAAAAAAGCAAGGGGGCGCAGTGAAGACAAAAAAACACAGATGAGACGAGAAAGATACAGCTTGATGGACAGAGAGACAGCCACAGGGACCGACTGTCTCACTGCATGAATTCCCTCATGTCTCCATTTGCAACCAACACCTTTTTTTCCTGCCTTCTGTGGCTCTTGTCTTCTCAACATACCTTCACCTCCTCAGCATGACAGACAGTAATAATAGCTTGGAAAATATATATTTAGCCAAAGTGCCAAAGTCACATGTTGTGACGGGGTGTGAAAACGCCCAGTGGGCAGAGGATGCTGTTATGTTTTTTTTCTGAGATGTGAAAATTATTCAGTTGCTTTCTCAGACGGAGAAGATGAATTGCAAAATGACATCCACCGTATAAAAAAAAAATGTGATGTTCAAACAAGAGAAATGGCAGAAGTGATATACACGAGTCACCTCTAGACTTGTTTTAAAAAAGAATGATACACATATATAGACCCATTTTCTGTTAGTGAAAATGATGACATATTTTGTGGGCAGAGCGTTAAATGGAGGCCCACAGCAGCACTGTAAGGATAAATTGAGGGCGTATAACTCTTTGGATGCCTATCCACCTTATTCTCGGGGGTGTTTCTGTAGAAATGATTGTGGGCGTAACTTCCGGTGAGGTAGCGATAGTAGCATTAAGCTAGTTAGACCCATAGGCTAACCATAGCGGCTAACCACCAACGGCGCTTCTTTTGAAAAGCAATTTGCCGTCATTTTCCAAAATCCTGCTTTATTTTTAACAGATACTTAACTAACGTTAAATTAGCATTTTCTAAAAATTTCCTTGTGGAGCTCTGATATGGTGTTCCGTGCACTTTTTTATACCCATCAGAGCTGCGCCAGGCAGCACTCCTCTGTTGTTAAGAGCCAGAAAAGCTAGTTTGTGTGCTCATTCTCCAGGGGAATAATCCATTAGACAGTCTACACTTTGACTGATGCCTTTTGGACCAATCGTTTTTGAGAAAAGTAGAGCAAAGTAACACCTTCGCCTGTGTACGGAAGATCATTAAGCTTAACGGTGTTCCATACAGGAGACCAACGGTGTTCTATACAGAAGACCAACGGTGTTCCATACAAAGTGTGTAACATGATTTCAACGGCGATTAATGGAAATTTTAAATGTCAAAATATTCAATTGATGTAATAAACGTTAACTTTATTGACCTTTAATTAAATAACACTGCTGTAACATCAATATTGCGTGCAGGATTACGTGCAAACAGCATCTGTGTTGTCGGAAGTTAAACCCATTATTCACGCAAGGCTTCATGGAAGCTAGGAATAAAGTGGATAGAGTGCTGCAGGAAATGAGTTAGCATTTCTGGTTTCCTCATCTGGAAGTCAATGGGCTTTTTGAATGGGTTTTTAGTTAGATGCCTGAAATAAGGTCTGTGGTTAACACAAGCTTAAGAGATTTGAAAGTTTTGTTCTACGGTATAAAATACGTCAGTAAATATCCTACTCATGAATTATGAAGCCTCAGTGTGTCTTAAAAAAAGGCGATTGCTAACAAGAGACTACTAATCTTAGTCATCTTAGTTTTTGTATGACACTTTGAAATGTCTGATGTGATGCACTGACTTATTAAATGAAAAAATTGCGACTGTAGTGACTGTGCTGTGACTGAGTCAGACAAATTGTGTTGTGACAGTACACAATGGAGGCTTCATTATGCCATTGTGGCCTACCTCTCTGGTCATTTATATTAATGGACTACATCCAAAGAGAGCTGGCTTGGAGAGGGTGTCAGAAAATAAAAATTTGGTAATGGATGGCCTATTACCCACCCACATGGTGCAAGGCGAGAGGAATTGGTATGCACTGTGATGAGGGGAGGTGGGGAGGGTTAAGAGTGTCATTGTTTTCCCTTTCATTTGCATCTATATGCAAAAGGTGTTTCAACACTCTGCGAATATATTAGATATATAAGTGATTCATGTGCTTTCTCTCATTTCAGGTTCTGATATTGTACAGTGGATGATCAAGAATCTGGACATCGAAGATCAAGGTAAAAAAGCTAATGAATATATGATCTAAGGCAGAGGCTGAGTTGCAGGGGGTGTGAGTAAGTGATGGGTGTGAAGCAAAGACACTGCGTGAGGTGGAAGGGACAGGTGCATGCCGGTCCAATTTGCGTAAAATAAAAATAAAAAAATCACACTCCTTCTCGGAGTCATAACCTAGTCACATCTGAACACACAAACATGACAAACATATTTTTAGATTTAGAGTTACTTAAGCTCTCTGAGGATATCATTATCTCAGATGTCCGTCGCGAATAAACCTCCATAAATCACAGAAAGAAGATGCTTCTCATAGCTAACTCCAGAACTCGCCTGAGAATGAACAGGTTTCTAAGTTTTCTTCAGTGTCAAAGTAATTCAGTGATAGTTGTCTCTACATCCAAGGATACATTTGAAAAAGGAACTGCTAATAGCTAGTTTGCCGAAATGTAAACAAATATATAGGCTTAAATACAGAGCTCAAGCAGTAGCCTATAGCTAACTAGCTAACTGACCCGAACTGACCCCTTGGCAACATTATACTTCTTGTTTACATCCAGCAAACATCCTCCAGAGGGGGGACCGGGGCCCACAGTCCCATGCCACAGTCAGACTTTGAACCCCATTACTAGGTAATGCTAATGTTGATTTGAAAACTATATATAAATATAAAAAGAAAACCTAAGGAATCCATTGGTACCAACCACGTCATACTAGCTCACTAAGGAGGCTAAATAACGCTCCAAATTTTAGTGATGAAAAACTGGCATGGCCATTTTTCTTGACGTCTGACCTCAAGATCTGTGAATGAAAATGGGTTCTATGGGTACCCACGAGTCTCCCCTTTACAGACACGCCCACTTTATGATAATCACATGCAGTTTGGGGCAAGTCATAGTCAAGTCAGCACAATGACACACTGACAGCTGTTGTTGACTGTTGGGCTGCAGTTTGCCATGTTATGATTTGAGCATTTTTTTATGTTAAATGCAGTACCTGTGAGGGTTTCTGGACAATATTTGTCATTGTTTTGTGTTGTTAATTGATTTCCAATAATAAATATATACATATGTTTGCATAAAGCAAGCATATTTGGCCACTCCCATGTTGACAAGAGTATTAAATAATTGATAAATCTCCCTTTAAGGAACATTTTGAACAGATTAAAAATGTCAGATTAATTGCGATTAACTATAGACAATCATGTGATTGTGACGCAATTTAATATTTTAATTGACAGCCCTAATATAGACACATTCTTATTTTATTCTTGTGTGATAAAGTCAAACTAGACTGTCCAGAAGGAGTTGTTGGATCATTAGTTGAGCCTCTCATTGCACATAATAGGGTGACTCAAAAGTGGGCAGCTTGAACCATGATAAATGCTTGCTTGCATTAAAGATGGTGATGAAGAAATATAGCTGACAACATGGAAAATAATCTTTTCTGAGTTTTAGATGTGCGTGTGTGTGAACTGTAAGTGTGCGTTTACTTAGATGTTGGAGTGTTTATGTGTGGGGGTGTGCATTCCAGTGTTTGTCTGATCTAGTGTGTGCCTCAGTATTCACAGTTCAGCCAATTCTTAGTTGTGTGATACTCAACTGACTCAACAGCTCACAATGCCTTTGTGTGTTGTTTCATTTGTATGCCTCTCTTTTTCTGTTTGTCAATTCTGTGTTAATATCAAACAGGCGTGCACTTACTTATGTGCAATTGTGTGATTTTAAAGGCGCATGGAAACAGTTAGATCATGATAAAAAAACACCTCTGCAATGTTTGAGACCAGTTGAACTTTCCGGAGCGGACAGACTGTTCATGTGCTTTTGTTCTCTTTTCATTAACGTCGAGAAACACAGCGTTCCAGTAAAACACAATTTCAGACATTTAAATTTGCCCAAGCGATTATGCTTTCCCCCCCTACATGCCTCAGGCCACAGACAGCATAATAATAATGCATCTGTGTTGCAGCACCTCTGATATGCCAAAACAAAACAAAAGATAAAACAACAAAAACAGCCTGTCAAATTACTTCTGCTTAATGTGCCAAACTGGCCCAAGAATGTTCATTTTCGTTGCACTGTTTACTGAGGTTGGCAATAACACACATATGCCATCCCCTCAAGCACATTTACATTTATAGTGTTACATTTTGTGTCACCTGCAATATTGAATATGCTCTTCCATAATAGTTTTTCAGATCAAAATTGTCAAAAACTGCAATTTTACAACAGTGAAGAGTCTGAAAACATGTGTCAACAAGCAGATGTTCTCTGTCCTTTAACACTTTTTCTTTTTTTTTTAAAGCAGTGCACGTTTTTTGCAAACAGACACAAAACAAGCTGTCAATTGCCCTGCGGTGGTGAACAGAGTGTTGTGAACAGAGTGTTGTGCAAAACTAAGTGACTTCAGCACAGAACAACTCCTGGCGGGGCTGGCAAACACAGCAAAGTGAAATGCAATTAATTTGGCTCACAGCACGATAGCAGCGTGTTTATTATGTAAAGGCAGATTAGCTTATATCAAAGTTGACTGGGGATTGGGAGTTTTTTCGCTGAATAAATGCCACAGATAATATACTGACACACTCCGGCTGAACTCATTATCATCTTTATTTTGCAATCTCTGTAGTCTCCAATTCTATTTGATTAGCCGACGCAGATTCCTGCCTCCAAAGTTCTTCTCCAAAGTTTTAGATGTCTTTTGGGACGCTCTTAGCTGAAGGTTTTGCACGTGTGCGTGCACTCGTTGCCATGATACTTTCATTACAATTCAGACCATTTCAGATCATTACTATTCATCGCATTTCTAAAGCCAATTGGTTTATCTGGCATGGGAGCTATTGGAATTAAGTGCTTACCACGTTTAGGGGAGTCCAGGCTTGATTCATTAGCATGCATAAATGTGCTCTTCAGACAGCTCACAAAGGGATCGGAAACATTGAGAAGAGAAATGTGAATGAGGAGACACAGGTTGACATGATCTACAACCTTAAAGGACCAGTGTGTAACAATTAGGGGAATCTATTGGCAAAAATGGAATATAATATCAATATGTTTTCTTTAGCGTATAATCACCTGAAAATAAGAATTGTTGTGTTGTGGTTACAATGAGCTGTTTATATCTACATAGGGAGTGGGCGAAGAGTATAGAAGCAAAGAGGTGAAGCTCTGGTGCTTTTTTGACAACGGCCGCTAGATGGCGCTGCGGTAGCGCTGCCGCCATTTTGGACTGTAAATGCCAATGAGTCCATAGCCATGAATGTATAAAGAGATGTCTGTAAATCACAGGATTATTTTTTTTTTAGGTAAATCAACTTCACAGTACAAACACTTAAATAACCCTCATTTAAATCGTTATGTCCTAAAAGATGTAAATGTCACTAACAGCCGAATCCAGAGTTATTTTCCCAAAGAACCGCACCCCCCTGCACACTTACATGACATATCCGGTTCTGCCAGTTTCCTGCTAGCTGTATGTGGCTGTAATAAAGGATATATTGGCTGTAATTCATCACTTTTATTTTCTTATAATGCACCCATGGGCTGTTTGCTGTAAGCCTGTACCGTGGTGGATGAATTAACATTTCTATTCCCAAACAACCAGCTATCGGCCAGTAGCTAGTAGTGCTAGTAGCACGACATAAACAGAATGTAGTTGTAGGCTATTTACTAACACGCAGGGCAAAAGCACAGGGCATAACCTCTTATACATCCATGGTCTGTGGTCTATTACATCTGTGGTCTATTACATCTACATCCATTTTGGGAAAATTTCAAAATGCATTCATCTCATAAGTCAAAGAAAAACAACAGAAGTGACAAAATCCATGAACAAATATTTTTTTTTGCTTTACATTATTGACATACTGTATGACATGCCTACAGTAACATAAGCATGTAAACGAAGGGAGTGACAATTGAGCAAAAACAGCCTTCAGTTCAAAGGTGTTAATGGACTCTGCACTGATTCACTCACAGTCACTTACAGTATGAATTAGCTTTGCTACGTTATCAATTTGATCAATCTCTGCAGGCTTCTAAAAACTCAGTAAGCTCCAGCATCAGTCTGCAGCTCTTCTGACCTCCGACCGGCCTGAAAACAAATCCCTTCAGGGGTATCAATACGATCATGTTATTATTAAAAATAGATTCTATGACACTGTAAAGTGACAAATGTCAGGAAATACAGCTTTGGAACCCACATGTAGAAGAATGGATGAGGAGGCAGCAGGAAGAGTTCAATGATTAGTTGAGGATTACTTACAGGTTGAGGGTAAATCCAAAAAAACGGAACGTAAGGAACAAAGAACTGGAACGTAAGGAATGTAAGGAACAAAGAACAATGATGAAGAGTCACAAGGAGAAGGGAACAGAAACACAAGGAAAGGAGATAAGGAGGGACAGGTGACAGAAGGGCTAATGAGGAACAGGTGTAAACGATCAGGGAGGAGCAGACAATCACACAGGAAGAAAGGCAGGAAGTGAAGTTGTCTGCAATGAAAGAGGAGGTGAGTATCAAAATAAAACCGGCAACATTAAACATGAATGAAAAACGAAACAAGGAAAAACATCCGTAGGGTCTGACTGCGCTCCTCCTGCAGACAAGCACTCCACGAGTAACATGACATAACAACTTGATTTGTCGACACATGTAGCAATGCTGTTTCACTTTCATTAACAGCGCAAGATTCTTACATTTGCTGCTAGAAAAAATATATTACTACAGTAGATCAGTGATAAGAAACCCTCTGTCCAAGGCTGGCGAAAAGTGATATTTGAGATGGTCCCTTTGGAAATATCTCACATATTCTACAGGCCAAAGTAGATCAGTTTTACAATATTTGGCTGCCCTATCTGAATAATACTGGACCTGATCTATCTTCCATTATCTCACAAGGAGTCTCTTGAACATTAACTCATATATCATGTGACTTCCCTGCACTATGGACTATTTCCTATGACCTCCTATATACTTTTTTTTTTATCTGAACTGTATCAGTGATTTTTTTTTATTATTCTTATTCTTATTGTGTTTGTGAAAATAAGAAAACCCAATAAACATATTAGAAAATAAAAAAATAAAGAGATGGGGAGATTTGTGACAGCAAAATGTTGACAGCTTTAAAGTATTCCGATAATAATTAGCCACATAGTTAGCCTATAGCTAGGTATAAATGAGAATGTAAGACAGGGAGGTGGAAAACACAGTATACGTTCTGTATGCATGTGTGAACATCTGTACATGCATATACATCTATGAGTGCGCATGAGAAAAAGCTGAAATACACATGGGATGAGAAGATAACACTGCCATCCAAGTCAAATTTGTGCGGGTGATAAAATCCCCCCCGCTCAGGATGATGTTTTGTTTCACCGACATGTTGTTGGCATAGTAGCCGGAGTCATTGCCTCTGCTTGTGTGTGTGTCTTTTATACCTGTCTGTGAGAGAGAGGCCCAAATTACAGATGAGTGGATTTCTTTGGAAAAAAAAATAATTAAATAAATAAATAAATAATTCTATTATACTATTTTGAGTTTGTAAATGTCATCACAGTTGTGAAAAACAATTTATCCCGATGCTCCAAATACATATAAACAATATTAGTTTAGTATATAATAATTTAGTTGTCAAACAGCAACAGCCAAAACTCTTAACATGACTAAACAACATTAGATAAATGAAATACTCACCGCAACAGGACATCAACAAACAAACTGTCAAGCTGTCAGTGAGTGTGTGCGTGTGTGTTATTAAAGGTGTGAATTGCATATGAAAGATCACCTAATCTGCTCAGTGGAACACCAGGGAACGGTAAAATGATCTCTGAGGGATGACGTCAACATGGAGAGGGGTTATAGGCTACTGTTCAGTATAATGGTTCTCATCTTCTCCTCCTCCAGCCTTCTTTAAACCTCCTCCTCCTCTAGCTGTCTCAAGAGTCACTCTTGTGGTGGAGCAAAAGAGCAATATGTATACATATATTAGGCTTGTATCGTTTGGCGATCTGATCGTATATCGACTATTGAAGGGATGATCGACGATCGGTCTTTCCTACGCCGATATTAAGGCGATTTTCAGAACTAAGATATCTCTAGAATCTGCGCCCTACTGTGCATTTAGAGATGTTTCTGGTGAAGGGCATGTCCATCTGCTGAGCCCCGTTTATCAGCATGCAGCTCCTAAAAATTACATTGCCATACAACTAAATTGCATTCTCAATTACGTTTGGAAGGAAAGGTATTTTGTCACGGATTACGTTCGTCTTTTAAATATCACAAATACCTTTGTAAGTCTGCAAACTACCGCAGTGAGTGAAAAAATGGAAAGATATGATGTCGTGTTCTTGAGGTTTTATAAATGTAATTTATGGTGCTTTTAGATCGCTACTAGACCGCCCCGTTAATAAAGGTGCTGTGATAATGTTGTTTCTGAAAGGCTAAATGCCAACAAACATGGATTGAAGCAGAGTATTTCATTAGATAACAAAACAGGATTTTTGGAAATGATTACATCTATCTTTTTTCAATAAATTTTGGACTGAGGACAGGGATAATTATACAGATGAGGAGAGGCGTCACTCACTCTATGTTTTTTTTCATTGTAAAATCTGAATCTGCAAAGCAACTAGAAACAAAAAAAAAACAGTATTTTCCTGTGAAATGCAGTGGAATAGAAATATAAAGTAGCAGAGAGAGAGATTCTTCATCATCTCAACAGCTCCAAACAGCACATAGTGCAAACAATAATAATCAAAAATATAACTACAAATACAGAATCTCTTTTGTTGTCTTTGGACAAAGCTCAGCTGGAAGAATACTCCCACACTCCACTTGGCCAGGCTCCAAACTGGTATTTGGCACAGAGCTGGTAATATGATGAAATCAAAGGGTGTTTTCCCCACGGACTCCGAGGCCAGCCCGTCTTGACAACTTGACTAATTCCAGTCCAAGGTTTAGTCAGCTATAAAGCTATAGAGAACCCTTCAGTATGTTAAATGGAAGCCAGGAATTGATCTTTATAGACTCTTAAAGAGGACCTATGATGCTTATTTTCAGATTCATACTTGTATTTTGGGTTTCTACTAGAACATGTCTACATTCTTTAATGTTCAAAAAAATCTTTTTTTTTTCTCATACCGGCTGTGCTGCCTCACCTCTTTTCACCCTCTGTCTGAAATGCTCTGTTTAAGCCCAGTCTGCTCTGATAGGTCAGTTGGCCCACTGTTGTGATTGGTCAACCGAATCTAACTTTTCAGACTCCGCTCCAGCTCTGCTCTAACTAGCTTTGTTGGAGGGCGTGCCAAACTAGCTGCTAGGCAAAGTGTGTTACTTGGTGACATCACCACGTTGCGGAAGAAAAGGCGGGACTTCAAGTGAGGCGTTTCAGGCAGTGTTTCTGTCTTTGAGCTTTATAACTTTGCAGACCTTTTACATGCACAAAAAAAACTATATAACACACTAAAGTAAAGGGAGAAAAGCATAATAGGTCCCCTTTAAAAGCAAGACAAAACAAACTTTATTAATCTTTTATTTATCTCATGAAAAACCCTCCATCACATTAGTCTGATTTTGCATTTTCAGTTATATTTTTGAGCCCATCATACAGTATGCTGTCTATTTACACAAAAATAAATAAAATCTTTGTACTTGATACTAAATTAGCACCTGCTGCTCAGCTTGATATAATTTTATGTATCTGCCTTTTTAAAGTGTGCAGGATGAGTTCCTAAATTTGAAATTAGCAAAATAACAGGCTATGCAGTGTTAGGATTGCTTTGTGGGATTTAGAGGAATCAGTTGCTGTGTGTGGGGATGACATTCAACATTCATCCTTAAAACGGCATCAGAAAAAAACCTCAGCTTCACTTCAACAAAAGCAGAGAGAGCGAGCAAACAGGTGGCGTAGATGCTCCGTAGAGAATGAGTGCGGATCAGCCCCGTGGCTAAAAAATAGGAGACAGCCAGCTCTAACTGCACTGTTAGATGTCACTTTCCATACTTTGCTGACTTTACTTTCATCTGACATTCGTCCCGTCTGAGATAACGATCCAGAAAATGAACATTTTGAAAGGGTACTAAGTAAAAAGATACATGGATGAGTGGATTTTTGCTTGTAAATGTCTGTCTTCTTGAATTACACTGTGTTTCGTGGACAGAAGCAGATGACGCACACGAGCGTAGTTGGTCTCTGTTGGCAGAAAAGACTCTTTCTTCTTCTGACCTAATAACACACGGAATATAATATACAATAAATTATATATATATATATATATATACATGTGGGATAATATCTATATAAGAAATAGCTCAGTGGATAAGGAGGAAGAGGTGTGTTTATAAGTAAACAGGTTTAAATAACTTATGAGTCATCATTTATTAATAAATGGAGCCCAGTCGCACGCGCGTGTACACACACACACACACACATACACACACCCACACCCACATGCATTCACATCAGCATCCTGACCTCTCAAAGCTGTCACATCTCAGTGCTAAAGGAAAAGCCAATCTATATTTATCTCACACACACATACACCCGGTATGTGTGGATATATAGATGTGTGTGTGTGTGTGTTTTAGAGAGCGAGAGAGCAGAGATGTGAATATTTTATGCATGCGTGCAGTAAGCTCCTGTCAAAGCATTCATAACTCTGCCTGCTTGGACTATGTCAAGCATTTGCATCTGTTAGCTTATTAGTGTGTTAAGATCACAGTTTACTGCTAGACTCCCCTGGGCTTCACACCAAAAATTCAATAAATAATCAAAGCGCATGGCTGAAGTAGACACTACAGTATGAAACGACATGTAAATAAACTGTTTCCTCTGCTGCTCATAATGACCGAGAAAAGGGCAGCATTAAGACGGAATTGTCAACACATTATAGTAACATGAATAATAGATGTCGACACCATGAAGGGGTTACAGGTTGAGAGCAGCGGGGAATAACTGGTGGCAGATGAGACACCCAGTTGATGATGATTACATGTTTTCATTATCTGATGGTTTTAAATCAGGGAGAGACGGCCAAGTGCCGCCGAGCGCCAGAGGGAATCAGGTTTCCACTCCAACCAAGCACAACACCAGGTGATTTGACTGATGAGTTCCGCCTCTCTGGCTGAAGGTGGGCTAATCAGCGAGGCCTCCTGCTGTGCTGTTTGGTTGGATCAGAGACCTGCCCATCCTGTCAAAGCAGTGCCAGAGTCTATGATACTGTTTTTCAGGGCTGGCTCTAGTCCTTTTGGTGGCTTATAGGCAAAATTTAGATTTGAAGCCCCCAGCCATCGCTCTAGAGTTAGGGTTCAACCCCCCAGAACTCTAATTCTAGCCCCATAAACTGCAACACACATCAGACATCACCATGGTTTTAAGTAGGGCTGTCAAAGTTAAGGTAATAATAACGCGTTAATGCAAATTCATTTTAACACCACTAATTTCCTTTAGGCATTAACGCAGTCAATCTTCCGGAGGTTGTCGGGAAGAAAGCTAAATAACGCTCCAAACTTGTGCTAAATATTGGCGAAGAAAAATTCAAAAGGGGTCTCTTGACCTCTGACCTCAAGATACGTGAATGCAAATGGGTTCTATGGGTACCCACGAGTCTCCCCTTTACAGACATGCCCACTTTATGATAATCACATGTAGTTTGGGGCAAGTCATAGTCAAGTCAGCACGCTGACACACTGACAGTTGTTATTGCCTGTTGACTGCAGTTTGCCATTGTATGATTGGAGCATTATTTACTATGCTAAATGCAGTACCTGTGAGGGTTATAATATTTGTCATTGTTCTGTGTTGTTGATTTATTTATAATAATAAATATATACATACATTTGCATAAAGCAAGCATATTTGCCCACTCACATGTTGATAAGAGTATCAAATCCTTAACAAATCTCCCTTCTGTACAGATATAAAATCAGCCCTAGATTTAAGACAACAATTAAGATTTTTATTTTCATAAATAAATGTATTTATTATAATATAAATAAACAATTGGTCTCTGATATACATATTTATTTCCCTTGGCAAAGCACTTTTTAAAAATGCTATATAAATAAAGTTTCTTATTATATTATTATTATTACAGCAGCAGCTCATTATTCAGATCCTAATGGTTCATTCTTGTCAACAATGAATTTCTACCTGGGGATGAAAGGTGAATGAAGTTAATTAGCTTATGTGACAAAAAAACCCCCTAAAAACCAGCATGCTGGCTCAGGATCTGTGATGAGGAACTATTGATTGCAGGATAATCAGAGAATCTTCTTTAATGAAAGAGATCCCACAGCAGGTTTATCTTTTAATGCCTGAGTATAAAGCTGAATAAAGAGCGTTTAAAGAGGATAAATTATCATTTATATTAAAGGTAAGACCTTATCACCCTGATCCTTAAAGCAAAAGTTTGACACTTTGGAAAATGCGCTTATTCATTTTCTGGTGGAGAGTTAAGGGAGAGGAAGGAGAGAAAGGGCCATTAGATGATGAGATTGATACCTCTCTCATATCAGTCTGTTAACATAAGGTTACAGCCAGCAGCCGGTTAGCTTAGCTTAGCACAAAGACACATTTCTGAATGAGGTTTCCTACTGAAAGTTTCCTTCAGAGCACAGGATATCTATATAATATCTGCACTGTTGACAGTGTTGAATTAAACTTGTGAAAGACAAAGCCTTCCTGCTCCGCGGCCATTCCATCTAACACACTCCCAAAACACGGCAATACGAATGCTTTATATACATGAATGCAAAGTTGTATATGCTGGTGTACATGGGAAAACTGACAGAAAAAAAACAAAAGTATACCAAGTTGTAAATGGACTTCCTGTCTGTGTTTTGTCCCAGTGGAGGCTCTTCACCTAGGAACTCTGATGGCTGCACATGGTTACTTCTTCCCCATCTCAGACCACGTCCTCACTCTCAAAGATGATGGTACTTTCTATAGGTTTCAGGTAAGAATCATAATTCTCACTTTCTGGCTCTTATTTGTGTCGAAGGGTCTTATTACATCTCTATTAGTCTCTAGATATCTATGGCAATGTTTAAAAAATGACCCAAAAAGAGGAAATGCTTTACATGGGATCATTTTTTAAAAAGGCTTTACCATGTGTTACTGTATGTCATCACATGAACTATAGACAACTATAAAAACAATTTTTCCTTATGTATGAACATAAAGTTTTAATCTAAAGAGTCCAGAGTGATGTGCTGACAGGTTTGCAGGTGATTTCTAGGACTGATAAGTTGTTATTTGATCTATGTACTGTGTGTCTGTCACAAAAGCTCTCCTCCTGCCGACATGAGAAGGCATGCTCCGTTGTATTCAGTGCTCGGTTCAGTTTGTCATTCACTAATAACAGTTATATGTACACATATACATACATACATACATACATACATGCATGTAATGTCTTAATAATAGTAGTAATAGTAATAGTCTTACGCTAAATTCACACCAGAGCAGTGGCGAATCGTGGCCTGCGGCAAGCTGCCAGTGAGCAGCGGCTGTTTCCAAGTTTCAGCGAGCTGGGTCCATTTGATTCTGTGGCGGCCAAACAAAAGTTGGGCGAAGTGCAGCACAGAGAGGACCCACAGCCAATCAGTAAACAGGTCCTGTGACTCCTGTGACATGTTGACCTGTGTTACAAAGAAACACATGAATTGTATGGTATGAATTTGGCGTTACGTAGGCGTGCAAATCAAGAGGGAAACAATTCGTAATACGTAGTGGAAACAAAAGTCCAAACTGAAGCAGTTGTTGATCAATGCGACCCTTACCGGCTGGTTCAGAGTAGTGAGGAGTTCACAGTTAATGACTGTATAAAACAGTCAATAAAATATGTCTTCAAAAAGTGTGTGTTACTGGAACCACGAGAGGTCCTTGAACATACAGTCATAAATAACCTCAAAAAATATTAGGCTGATGAGCAATATGCGAGATTGGACAGACAGACATGCCCACACAGGCACGCACACACGACCGAAAAATACGTATTGTCATTTCAATACAAAACTGAAGCTCCTTCCTTGTTGTTGAAAATAAAAATACAAAAAAATCCCTTTACACATAACAAATTTCCAACTCGAATAGCTGCAGTCATGATAAATCTGTTAAAGTGCCTCTGTGTGGTATGCTGAAGTCAAAACGGTGATTAGGAGTCGCTGTGCCTCATAGCTCTTACTGGTTTATGAAACCCCCCCCCAAAAAAACACATTACTCTGACTGTCAATAGTGGGATTGACAGTTTTAGTGATTTCGCACCCAGCGAGCTCCCCCAAGTGTGCAGCACAGAACTAAACAAAGTAAATCAATGCCCAAGGCTGTTTGTGTTAGTGGCAGACTTCACTTTGCTCTTTACGTGTAATGGGCTTTCATCTGAAGCTAGTCCAGTCCATACAGTGCTGCCCGAGGAGGGTCAAGATTCATGCTGGTATCTGCTCTCAGTGCTCGCGGAAAGGAGCTTATGTGCTTTAGACGTTACTCAGAGCCCGTTATACAACAACAAAAATATTTCATTGTGACAGATGCAGGGCTGTGCATGACAGTGCACACTTTGACTCAAAACACCATGTGGTTCGCTATGCTGTCAAAGATATAAGGTTTCTTTTCGTTTTGTTTCTTAATGACCTGTTTTTCCCTTCAGACTCCATACTTTTGGCCATCAAACTGCTGGGAACCAGAAAACACAGACTATGGTGAGAGAGCTGTTCTGTTATAGACTAATTCCTACTTTGTGCATTGTGCAGCACTAAAGGGGCTGATGATGCAATGACTGTTTGTGTAGTGCATTTGTCCAGTAGATGTGTTTTTACTGCTGGTGTTGCCAAAAAATTGAAAAGATGAAACACAAATGATGCAACTGCAGCATGAAGATGGTAGGTAGAAACATAAAATCACATTTCGTTTTTGATGCTTGGCCCACAATTAGAATCAGTGTAAGTGCAGTTGGCATGCAATAACGGTGTGCTTTCTATCTTACTTCAACACAGTCTCACGGCAGTTCATGAAATAGTCATAAAATTTAATCTATTTAATTCATGTATATAGACTACAATTTCCCTTTTTTCATGGCGCTCAGCACGACTTTCAACAATGTATTTTTTGGGTTTTTTCCTACAAATGTCCAGCAACACGTGACGCACCTGTCAATTTCCGTTCCAGTCTTTTCAAAATAAATCTGCTTAGTTAGGTTGAGGAAAAGATTGACTTGGTTAGGCTTAGGCAACAAAACACTTAGTTAGGCTTAGGAATAGATCGACTTGGTTAGGTTTAGGCAACAAACTACTAATTTAGGTTTAGGAATAGATTCACTTGGTAAGTCTTAGGCAACAAACTACTTAGTTAGGTTTAGGAAAAAATCGCGGTTTTGGTTTAAATAACAATGGAAGTGCTGTACTTAAGTACGGAAGTTACGTGACAAAAACTACTTAGTTAGCTTTAGGAAAAGATTGCGATTTGGGTTTAAATAACCATGGAAGTGCTGTAACTTAAGTACAGAAGTTATGTGACAAATGTTACTTATTCAACTTTAGGAAAAGATCGTGGCTTTGGTTAAAATAACTCCAGAAGTGCTGTAACTTATGTACGGAAGTTACGTGTTGACTTGTGGCTGGTTGTTTCTATTGTCCTCAGTCAATTGCCTGTCTCTGAAAGATACACACACTGACGGACACCAGGGATGGTTGTTTGTATGTGTGCACCTGTTGTGCACATTTGGCCGAAGGTTTTAACGGTACCACGGGGATGAGCTTTTTCATTGTTTACAGAGGAGAGGAGAGATAGACATTTCATGATGCCAAAAAATGGTTTGAGCGAATAGCCGCAGCTTCTCAGGTCTTTTCATTTGTTGTTTGAGTTGTTCTACTGCTCGCTGTGAGAATCATCCTGTGAGTGTTATAGAGGAAGTTAGAGTGTCTCAGATGTGGCAACAGATTCACATGAATAATGCCCCATAATGAAAACAGTGTAATGGCATAATGAAGCTTCCACATAATGGTCAGTTAACAAAGAGATGAAGGGATGATGATATAGCACAGGAAGACATCAAAAGTCAGGCACACACACACACACACACAAGCACACACACTGTAACAGGCGCTCAGACACCATGCAAAGCCAGTGACCTTTGTGGTTTGCAGGCCAGTTTAAATGCGCAGTTGAGAGGATTAAATGAGTAAATGCTGGGCCACTTAAGGCTGTTAAAACCAAGCCGGGATCCTGTTCTCTCTGTAATACCGATCTCTCTCTGTCTCTCAGCTGTTTACCTCTGCAAAAGAACAATGCAAAATAAAGCACGTCTGGAGCTTGCAGACTACGAAGCGGTAAGTGAAAGAGGTCGTTTAGTGTCAGCGCTCCCCTCTTCACATATCTGTTCTGCTTTCAGGCTTTATCTCTTTGCCTTTTTGTTCGCACTGACACTGAGCACTGTTTTTTTTCTAGTATGCCACTGCATCATTTGTAACTCTCCCTTCACCAAAGCTATTAAATGAATGACTGGGTTAGTTATACTCAGGGTTTTTTTCTTTTGATCATTAAAGATGGTATCCAGCCGTGCACTGTACACACATCATGCACAGTAAACATAATCAGCCCAGATCCCTCAAAAGCCTTCCCCCCACCCCCCTTTATTGTTCTTTGTTTTACTTGCAGGAGAGCTTAGCAAGGCTACAGAGAGCTTTCGCCAGGAAATGGGAGTTCATTTTTATGCAAGCAGAAGCACAAGCGAAGTAGGTTTCTATAAGAACCACACACGCATTGAGTGAGTCCTCTTACACCCTCATTCTGACATGATTAAACTTACTCCAACTTGCCTGTAATTGCCAGCACACAACTTCACAGATGAGGATGGAGTAAATGCATCATACATGTGTTGGAATAAGCTACATGCTCTGAAAAAAAAAAAGTACTGAACTGTGTTTTTGCTCCTCAGAGTGGATAAGAAAAGAGACAAAATTGAGAGGAAAATTCTCGACAGTCAGGAAAGAGCATTCTGGGACGTACACAGACCAGTGGTGAGTGAAATTACTGATGTTGTCGTCACCGCCACCTTTGCTGTCACTGATACAACCGCTGACATTATCAACATCATCTTAATCGTTCCTGCAAAACTGAATGATATAGAAAAAATAATTTCACACTGATCACTCTCAAACCACACACATAGAATCTAAAATTACATACTGCGGATATATCACTTACGCTCTCTGGGTTATTTTAATCCATTCCACACATTTCACAGGACGCATCAAGCTGTGTGACAAAGAAATAATGTTTTGAAAATGCACTTCATGTACACAAGCTATACATGAATGGTGCAAAAGAGGTGAGCGCACCTCTGTCATGTATTCCTCTGCCATACTGTAAACACGAAGTGCCACATCAATAGCTGCCACAACACATCAGCTTCACTGCTGCTCTTTACCTCATTCACTCACACACACACACTTGCTTAGCATTAGCATTTATCCCCCGCCCCCTGAGGTTAAAGGATCTTCTCTGCCGTATTTCTCCGAAAGCCGCCGCTCCATGCTTAATTGGAAAATAAGTTCAATTTATGCGTCCTTGGAGCAACATAATCAATATTAATTCAAATTTCACAGTGATGCTGTCGAGCTACTTAGCTCTGTTCTTCTGGAAGAGACCGAGATTAGACCACTTGTTCAATCAGCCAGAATTTGCACACTATTTCCCGCTGGTTTACTTGTTTTGCTAGGATTGGCACATTTCATGTTTAATTAACCACCATCTAACACATTGTCCTGGAGACTTCTTAGAATCAGCTCAGCATATTGGATTATATTACCTGCAAAATCATATCACGGTGGTTAAATTGCACCTTCACCGTTTGGGGCGTCATGCTGGAGAGCAAAGCATAAGCAGCTGAAGTTGTAATAATTAAAGGTCCGATATTGTAAAAAGTGAGATTTTCATGTGTTCTATATTATAAAGCAGATTTAAGTGATACATATATATAGATACTGTGAAAGTATCGAAACGCTCAATCCACAGAGAAATACACACAGCCCTTATTCAGAAACTGTGCCTTTAAAACAAGCCGTCAGGATTTCTGTCCATTTGTGATGTCACAAATCTACAATAGTTAGACCATTTCACAGTTTTAAACATAAACATTCTAAATGTGTCCCAGTTTATTTCTGGTTGCAGTGTATGGCTTCGTCCGTAATCGCATGCTATGCACTACATACTCAATAGGTGTACTATGGTTCAACATACTTTTGTGTGAATAAACAGTAGTATGTATCTTTTCGGACGCACTGAGCAGTAATTTAGGTCGTCACTACGTAAGAGCCTCCTTGCCGGTTGGAGACATGTAACCATGGTAACCCGTGCCAACCTCGTGACCAACCCCACAGTGTCTGTATTAATTATATATTACACCTAGCAAAGTGAAATCTTATATGTACAGTTAAATTGAGGCATTATTGATGTTACAGAGCTGTCCGTCAACGTCTGTTCTGAACGTTGTTGTCACTGCCGCATTGCATTGTGGGATATTTATGCCGCCATAGCATCCAGTGTTGCATACTGTAATATTTCACTGGAAATAGTATGCAATTCGCATACTATTGGTTTCATACTAAGGTTTTGGACATATTAAAATATCTCACATACTGTCTTAGCGTACTAAATAGCATGTTAGTATGGAATTTCGGACGCAACCTAAGTGATAGACATTAGCTGACAGGAAGCAGTGTTAATATCGTTAATGAAAACTATGATGAAATATCTTCGTCAACGACCTCTTTTTCCATGACTAAGACGAAACAATGACGAGACGGCATGGATGTCATTTAACACTAACGGGGAAGATATCAACCATGCAATATTGTTGACGAGAAATAACGATGTTGTAAACACAAGTTCATGAGTTTTATTTGAAGGCACCATTGCCTAGCAACGCAATTCCATTGCAATCCCATTGAAATGCGCTTAAACGGAGCATTTCAGCCAGAGGTATATTCAGACACATAACATGAGAAAAATAAAGTTTCTTTTGAACATTAAAGCGTGTCAACATGTTCTAATAGAAACACAAAATACAAGTAGGAACCTTGAAATGAGCATGATATGGGACCTTTAAATTGAAGCTGAATTAACTAAATTTTATGATTTTCTCTCACAGCCTGGATGTGTGAATACGACAGAAGTTGACATAAAGAAGTCGTCCAGAATGAAAAACCCCCACAAAACAAGAAAGGTACAGTACATCTCCACACTGATACACTTCTCTTTTAAGGTCAGGGTCGATCACATTGTTACACAGACAGGCTCATTGTTCCTTGCTGTGCTTGTCAACAGCTGTGAGACTTCTACTATTGACAGTTCTGTTTTATTTTCATGTTTTTTTGCTGTCTCAGTCCGTGTATGGGCTGCAGAATGATATCCGTACCCACAGCCCAACCCACACCCCCGCCCCAGAGGCCAAGCAGCCGACACAAGAAGAACTGCAGGAACAGGTTAGACCTGCAGGTGGCACTCTACCACTAAAGATAGGATCTTTAATCATTTGAAGTCAATACTAACACTCACATTGTAACTGCAGTTCTTATTTTTCATCTGTAACTTCATAGTAACATTAAAATTTTAATAAAACTGTGATATGTACACAATGAATACAGAGTTTAAAATGCACACATAAAGTCAAATAATACAAATATCATGCAGTTGGTGTGTAAATATACTTGCAAACCAACAATTTCTTGTGAATTTGTGGAGACTAATGCATGCTAATTGTTCCCTGCTGTGGTTTCAGATCGCCTTTTGGCAATTGCAATTAGACAGGCATCGACTGAAAATGTCCAAAGTGGCAGAGAGGTGAGCGATGTTCTTTGTGTCTTTATTCAGTTTAGCCATCGATCTGTTTATTGAGCCTTTAAATGGCCTAACACGGCGTGGAATTAAGAGCGCCGATGACCTTGGAGAGTGATCCGGCCCAGACAATGTCTTCAGTGAGCGTCAGTGCTGATGATACCAGATACTGGATGGCACACAAAGTGTTGATTTGTCATTGCCTTCACTGAAAAGAGATGCATTCGGCAATAATGAGAATTTCACTGTAGCAAAATTACACTAGATGTGATAACTAGATTATAATACATGTCAAATTTCCACCAGCAGCACAGATCGCTGTCATTCATATGCTTTCTATGTTTCTCCTCAGTTTGCTGGCCTACACAGAGCAGTACATCGAATACGACCCCTTTCTCACGCCTCCAGATCCATCCAACCCCTGGATCTCAGATGACGCCACACTCTGGGAGCTTGAAGCCAGGTGGGTGCATGTCTCCAGAGAAACAGCAATATACATTGATACAGAGATTAGCTGATATATATTAAATGTGTTTTGTTGTGATTCTGTGATGCATTTGTGTGTGTCCTCCTCCAGTAAGGAGCCAGGCCAGCAGAGGGTAAAGAGGTGGGCTTTTGGCATCGATGAGGTTCTCAAAGATCCGGTGGGGAGAGAGCAGTTCCTCAAGTTCCTGGAGTCCGAGTTCAGCTCAGAGAATCTCAGGTACTCACCAAAATGCATGTACACTCACACAGTGTGATTCATACCCAAATAAAAAAATGCCATTTTGGTTCTCAACTAATTTAAAAGGGCTCTAGGTGATGTCCGGAGCATTAATATAACAGCAAACAACTATGTGCTGTGTAAAGATATAGAGAAGTAATGTCTACCTGAGCAGAGAATGAAGTCACGCTCCCTCTGTTGCTGTGCTTTTAGTGCATGTTAGTACATTTGAGCGTGCTCCACTGGCTAGCTCACGGCCGCCGCTCTGCACTGATCTCATACGGCAGTTACAACTGATTATGCCATCCTGACCGTTGGCATCATCGCGGAACCCACCAGGTTAACACTGTTAGCTCTGTCAGCACTGTTGCCATTGTTGTCACTGTTAGCGCTGTTAGCACCATTTGCTGCTAGCACCATTTGCTGCTAGCCGCCTGCTCAGCCGTCACCATGTTGAGAGCCGTGCGAAAGCAATAAGAATGCTTCCAATCTCGCATTTAGCACCTTTAAAATATTGGACTGTTTTATTGCCATGTTTACTCCACAGTGATGTAAAATAATATTTTACATTATGACATTTTTTGTAGGGCTTTCAAAGTTAACGCAATAATAACGCGCTAATGCAAATTAGTTTTAACGCCACTAATTTCTTTAGCGCATTAACGCAACTCAGTTTTAAAGCTAGAGTAAAGATCGTGATATCATATGAAAATATAAAAACCTAAGGAATCCATTGGTAGCAACCATGTTATACTAGCAAAGGAGGTTAAATAACGGTCCAAATTTGCGCTAAATTTTTAACAAAGAAAAACTGGCATGGCCATTTTCAAAGGGGTCCTTTGACCTCTGACCTCAAGATATGTGAATGAAAATGGGTTTTATCGGTACCCACGAGTCTCCCCTTTACAGACATGCCCAATTTATGATAATCACATGCAGTTTGAAGTCAGCACACTGACACACTGACAGCTGTTGTTGTCTGTTGGGCTTGAGTTTGCCATGTTATGATTTGAGGATATTTTTTATGCTAAATGCAGTACCTGTGAGGGTTTCTGGACAATATTTGTCATTGTTTTGTGTTGTTAATTGATTTCCAATAATGAATATATTCATACATTTGCATAAAGCAAGCATATTTGCCCACACGCATGTTGATAAGAGTGTTAAACACTTGACAAATCTCCCTTTAGGGTACATTTTGAACAGATAAAAAATGCGTGATTAATTTGCAATCGCGATTAAATGTTTATTGATTGACAGCCCTAATTTATTGTTATAGTTTAATCTATAATAATTCATCATATTTATAAGATGATCATATGTTTAATGTATAATATTTGCAAAGCAACCAGTAAGCTGTCAAATAAATAGTACAAAAAGTATATTTGTTTCTGAATATATAATTAAAAATGTATAAAGTAGGATAAAATAGAAATACTCAAGTGAAATACCTAACAATGTACAGTACTTGCGTACATGTACTTAGTCACTTTCTACTGTTATAGCTGGTAAGATAGCAGGTCATCCAGTTATGTGTTTTGATTTGAATTACAGACTGCGCCTTCAACCGTAATTGCCACATGCTGAATCACAGCCCTAACAGCTGCCTGAACCTGAGCAAATTGCACCTTCAACCACAAACCGAGTCTTAAGCCTAAAATAAACGGTTAACTTTCGTGGGACCGGCGTTTTGTTTCCGCATGGGTCTCCACAATGTGATTAACGTGAGCACACGCACACTGAATGCACACGTGAGAGACTGCAGGATTTAACTCATAGTTAACCCCCCCCACCACACACACACACAAATATAAAATGTTCACATACACTATATGAAACACTCACAGTATATGTATTCCCACTGCACATGCCCATATGGTTAAATTGGAATAACTGAACATTAGTTTTTTGTGGTTCTCTGATTATGACAGACATGATCAATAATATTTCGCTTGAATAGGTTTTTACTGTCTGTACACATAATTATGGGATGCTGACAACTATCACTGTTATTACTGCGGTCGTTGCTTCTCTCATGCATGAGAGGTAACCTACAGTGGAATTGTTTAATCAAAGCAGGGAGAGCTGGTGGATGCATCTTTTTTATGCTCAGTTGTAGCTGTGGCCAGAATAACACAGGTGGGAAGGAATATTATGTTAATCGGTTTATTCATGGTAACAGGAATACTGCAGAGTATCAAAGATGCATGCAAACAGCTAAATATGAACACTGTGCAGGATAGCTCCCCTGCTCCCTCTGATGGTACATGTATGTATTGTTTCTGCCCAAAGCTGATAATGTGGTCAGTTTAATTGAATTGTAATTTAATATCTCAATCAGTTGAGCATCGTTTTAACTCTACCATAATTGAACGGGTGTACCACTAACAATGCTGCTAACAATGGACATATTAACCTTGTAACCTTTTTAAATTTAACTTGCTGCATGGTGCTGCAACTATTTACTATTAAATCAGGCTCTGCTGAGGCAAACTTCTACTTCTACTTCTCACCATGTATTTTTTTCTCCTCTGTGATGATGAGATGATGGACCAGATTCCTTAATGTAATATTTGTAAAAATGGATGCTTTTAAAATGAATTGTTTAATTATTATTGGAGATTATTTTCTTAAACAAAATGTGTACATAAAGACTGATTTATATTGCTTAATATTTCTGGTGCCACTTTCAATTTGTGGTCAGAGCTACTGTATTAAAGGGGACCTATTATGCTTTTGTGCCTTTTCCCTTTCTTTTAGTGTGTTATATAGTTTGTTGTGCGTGTGAAAGGTCTGCAAAGTTACAAAGCCCAAAGTCCACGCCAAAGGGAGTTACTCTCTCCCACAGAAACACTGCTCTGTAAACTGCCTGAAATGCTTTGATGGAAGTCCCGCCTTTTCTTCTGTAACATGGTGATGTCACCAAGTAATACATTTGCATAATACCTGCCTAGCAGCTAGTTTGGCACACCCTCAAATAAAGCTAGTTAGAACAGAGCTGGAGTGGAGTCCTAATAGTTTGGTTCGATTGACCAATCATAATAGTGAGCCAGATGTCCAATCAGAGCAAACTGGACTTTTCAGATAGAGGGTGAAAAGAGGTGTTGCAGCACAGCTGTTATGAGAAAAATGAAGCCTTTTTTTTATCAGAAATGTTCTAGTAAAAACCCAAAATACAAGTAAGCACCTGAAAATGAGCATAAAAGATTGTCTTTACTTACCGTTAACTTTGGTCTGTAGGTTCTGGCTAGCGGTCCAGGAACTAAAGAAACGTCCCATCAGAGAAGTTCCAACCCGGGTTCAGGAGATCTGGCAGGAGTTCCTGGCCCCCGGCGCGCCCAGCGCCATCAACGTGGACTCCAAGAGCTACGACAAAACCACCCAGAATGTCAAAGATCCTGGACGCTACGCCTTCGAGGATGCACAGGTGCAAACGATACAAATACATTAAATCACACCCATAGCTTACGTCTGTAGTGGCTTATGTACAATTTTACACTGTACAAGAGCATAGTGCACATGTGATCTGAATCTGTATTTTACAACTGATACAACAGCAACATCTTCACCCCTGGCAATTTTATGAATCGCAACTCTGTTTTGGTGGTCAATGGAATACTGCATTTCACTCCATTCATTTCAGCCCACAAGATGTTACCTGTGCCTTTGTACATTATTTTCACATGATGTGTTTCTACAACAGGAACACATCTACAAGTTGATGAAGAGTGATTCTTACAGCCGTTTCATCCGCTCCAGTGCCTACCAGGAGTTATTACAGGCCAAGAAGAAGGTAAAAAACACATGACTCAAAACATCGGATAAACGTCTTAGTTTGAAAATAAGATGAGATGCAGGGAAATATATGCATACATACACTGCATGTATACACAGACTCTTCAGTGATGCTGAAACCTGCCCTCCTGGCACCCACACTCATGCCTTTTCAAAGTCTGTTAAATCACACTTTAAGCCCATTGCCGGTAATCCATTCACACGTTGCTGTTGCTCACCTGTAGTGACATATATTCTGCTACAGGGCCAAGGTTGATATAATCCTGCTCAGTAAGTATATATAGATCTTTTTCACCACTAAGGGGCAGAAAATCATAGTAGGTTTAGAACAACATGATCTTCCCACTGGAGTTCTGTTCTTTTTAGTTGTGCTTTGGTCTCCACTAACTCCTAAATAAAGGCCAGTCTGTCTTGAGCTGCACAGTTGGATGTGGATTTGGCGCTCCAAGCAAGTCCTTGAAATATTACCTGCAGTTTTTTTTGTGTTAAAGGGACAGTGTGTAGGATTTGGCGAAATGTAGTGGTGTGGTTGCAGATTGCAACCAACTGAGTACCCCTCAGCTCATGCCTCCCTTTCCAAAACTGCGATAACGTGAGCCATTGAGTGTAAAACCGTGGTAACGCTGTTCACCTCGCTCAAAGGCCATCCTTACCATAATAACACTACTTTAGGAGCAACGGAAGTCAGACTGCGGCTGGCGGTACCGCGGTTTTGCCCTCTGTGGCTCACGTTACCACAGTTTCACAAGTGAGTCAGAGAACTACGGCGGCCTTCAGGTAATGTAAAAACGCAAAAGGCTCTCTCTAGAGCCAGTGTTTGGTTTGTCCATTCTGGGCTACTGTAGAAACATGGCTGAGGAGGACCTGCTCCCTATGCAGATATGAAAGGCTCATTCTAAGCTACAAAAAAACACAACGATTCATAGTTTCAGGTGATTATACACTAATGAAAACATAGTTATGAATATTATATTGCTAATAGATCCCCCAAAATGCTACACACTGTTCCTTTAATAACAATAATATTGCTTAATAATGATTCAAGTATATGTCTCTTACCCAAAAATGTTGTGTGTCTGAAATGGATGTAATATTCCTGAATACAGCAGTGTATGTGGTATGAGTTCCTTAACTTAAAGGTTTAAACAAGGTCAAACCAAAGAACAAAATGGCACCTGTATGCCAGCAATACCAATGAGGGGCAGATAGAGAGAATGCAGCACATTACCAGTCTGCTTCAGGTGTGGATGATGGAGTATCTGAGCAGGACTCCTGTTGGGTTTGTACAAACCATCATGAATACCAGAGGCTGTCATAGCATGATGAATAATTCTGAATAACACAGGTGCATTTTTGTGTTTAGAACCTGCTCTGTCTCATGCCTCCTACACTTTCCCTGCTTGTCATTCTGGCAAAGAAGATTGTGATGTGAATGCATTACATTTGAGGAGACTTTTTTAATAGCTTTATACTGATATACTCTTTTTCTATTCTGTTTTTGAGGTAAGCTGAACTGAAAGTGCAGCTCAAGTATATCTGGCTTGTTATTCTCTACATATTACAATTTAAACATGGACCCCTGAATCCTCCGCACTGTAAAATGACTTCACTTAACGTGTCCTTTTTTTTTTTGTCCCCACAGAAAAGTAAGAACTTGTTCTGAAGGCTCTTGCTTCCAGGTAATGTCCAATACAAAATGAAACATCACTACATCAGTGGTTACCAACCTGGGGTCCGGGCCCCCCTTAGGGAGGCGCCAAAGATCACAGGGGGTGCACCAGAACTTGTCTGCTCTGAGGTTGTCAAAATTAGATTTGCTCATGTATAATTAAATTCTTAATAAGACACTCACTGGATAATTTATACTAGGGCTGTCAAAGTTAATGCAATAATAGCATGTTAGCGCAAATTTGTTAATGCAGTAACACAACTTACGGTTTTTAGGTTGTAGCGGGCTCAATTTTAAAGCTAGAGTGAAGATACTGATATCATATGACACTAAAAAACCTAAGAAATCCATTGGTACCAATAATGTTATACTAGTGTGTCGCGAGGAAGGCTAAATAACGCTCCAAACTTGCACTAAATTTTGGCGAGGAAAAACTAGCATGGCCATTTATAAAGGGGTACCTTAACCTCTGACCTCAAGATATGTGAATGAAAATGGGTTCTATGGGTACCCAAAAGTCTCCCCTTTACAGACATGCCCACTTTATGATAATCACATGCAGTTTGGGGCAAGTCATAGTCAAGTCAGCACACTGACACACTGACAGCTGTTGTTGCCTGTTGGGCTTGAGTTTGCCATGTTATGATTAGAGCATATATTTTATACTAAATGCAGTACCTGTGAGGGTTTCTGGACAATATTTGTCATTGTGTTGTGTTGTTAATTGATTTGCAAGAATAAATATATACATACATTTGCATAAATGTTGATAAGAGTGTTAAACACTTGACAAATCTCCCTTTAAGATATATTTTGAACAGATAAAAAAATATGTGATTAATTTGCGATTAATCACGATTAAATATTTGAATCGATTGACAGCCCTAATTTATAATTTTATAAGTTTGTGTATAAAACTATTTTAGAAGGTATTTATTTCGCTATTTAGTAGCACTACTCAGTAATAGGGTTGGGGGGGTTCAGCTTTTGTTAGATACAATTTGGGGGCTTCAAGGAAAATAGGTTGGAAACCATTGCTCTACATTGTCAGTTTGTTGTTGTATTTTCAGTGATACTGCCAATTACTGTAGATATGTTGTGATAGACACTCTTTTTTGCATCTTTACAGGTTTTAAATATACACACTATAAGTAATGTTACATTTACATTCAGTTCAAATCCTAAATGTGCACAGTGCATGCAATACAAAATGTGCAATTCCAACATCATGTCCACAGCTGCTCATATTGTTATTCAACCAGAAAATAAATGCATTTATTCTCTCTCATTCATTTACATACTGACCTCATTCTCTTTTCCACCTGTCTGTTTTTCTCCTCTCCTTCCCAGCGCAGGGGAAACCACTAGCATCCAAGAGGCTGACCAGTCGTGTGCCATCATGCTCAAATCAATGCCATCTCTCTCTCTGGGACATGGAGAGGGGGGGGACCATCTCATCTCTTCGTCATCATTGTCTGTCCATCCGCTCTCGGCTCAGCCGGGCGATGAGCCGGACCGTCTGTTCGTCTGTTGTCCACCGGATGTTGCATGTCCATGGAGAGGATGCTCCTTCTTCTCTCTCCTCTTACAGTACCTGATATATTTCCAGTATTCTCAGAAGGGAGGCACTGCTGGCTGGACTTGTGAAGACACTGACAGACTGGCGAGATGGAAAATGCCATTGAAGAAAATCAAACCCAGCGTTCCAGCTCTTTCGATCCGTAACTGCTGGACCGGAGGCCCCTCTCTCACTTCCAGCTGAAACAAATGATGTCAGAGAGAAGAAAGAAAAAGAAAAAAACACATAGAAAAAAAAAATAAAATGACAGCTTAAACTGATAACTCTAACCAATGTCATCGCTTTACATGATCTGAGGTCACAGATACTTTGTCACGCTATGGGAAGTGTTGTGCAGAATGAATATACAATATATATATACATATATATTATTATTATTATTATTATTATTATGATTATTTATTGTGCATTTATTTTGCTTTGCATTATTTTATTGCACTACAATAATTAGCACATATGGTTTTCATTGCACTTGTAAAGTCACATTCAGAATTACAAAAATGCTGTCTCCTGTCTTATGTAGAACATAATTCTTTGTTATTCTCTCCTGCATTTATTTTTATACCATATTTAAAGACACTTTTACTTACTTGTATTATTAAAGTTGGCCCTCTATCTGTTACTATGGCCTGGCTATGGATTTTCTTCTAACTTTTTGAACGCACAAAGTTCTACTTTAGCAATAACCTTGTTCGACCGCAGGCTTTTCCCCCAAGTAACTGTTTGCGTTTCGACCGCAGAGACCAGGGTCTAAATTAAGTTCCAGGGACCTTTTGTCCCCCAAAAAGGCCCTGGTTGGGGGGTAGTACTTTCTGAAAGTACCAGAACTTTTGGGGTGGAGTTTGCAGAGATGACAGTCGCTGATTAATGAAACACACACAGCACTGCTGCTTCAACTGGGCCGCTTCATTCATAAAACAGGGAAGTACTCTAGTATCGATTTAGGACCATTTTAGGACGAGGGGAGATCATTTCTCTTTGTTTGATAATATTAAAAGTAGGGCTGTCAAAATTAACTGAATAATAACGCTTTAACACAAAATCGTTTAACGCCACTAAATTCTTTAACACATTAACTCAACTTGCGATTTTTAGGTTGTAGTGGGCTCAGCACACTGTCAGCACACTGACACACTGACAGCTGTTGTTGCCTGATGGGCTTGAGTTTGCCATGTTATGAATTTGGCATATTTTTAATGCTAAATGCAGTACCTGTGAGGGTTTCTGGACAATATTTGTAATTGTTTTGTGCTATTAATTGATTTCCGATAATAAATATATACATACATTTGCATAAATCAAGAATATATGCCCACTTCCATATTAATGGCAGTATTAAATACTTAACAAATCTCTCTTTAAGGTACATTTTGCACAGTTAAAAATGTGTGATTTATTTGCGTTTAATCAAGATTAACTATGGACAATGGTGATTAAGTGTTATTAAATATTTTAATCGATTGACAGCCCTAACTAAAAGTGAAGTTAGGCTCTGCTGTCGGCTTCCCGACTCATTTAAAAAAGACAGGGAGAAAAAAGAGAGAGACAGAGATCGTGCGAGTAAGCTGAGGGGATGAGTGGTAGAAGAGAGAGAGAGACTGTGAATGAGGGAATTGTTTCATGGCGTTAACGTTCTAAAGCACAAATAAATAACCCTCAAACACTCAATAGATGATTTACTGTGGAAACAGATGCTCTTAGTTTCATTTTTCTCTGCTGCATTTTATTCATTATATCCATCGTGCATCAGTAAACAAAACCTTTTTTTTCTCCAGCGTGTTTTTTTAGATGAAACAGGCGGGCACACTGAACTACAGGCTGCAGAGTGTGTTTACTGCTGTGGCCGCCAGCACATGTCATGTTGCTTTTTCACAAGTCAGCAGACTAATTTGCCTAATCTACGCAGGTTTTTAGACAGTGGGCTGAAGGAACCTTTCAGTTCCTTGAAAAGTAGTTCCAGGGACTAAAAGTCTTTGGTGGAAACCCAGCTAATGAAGTCTGTAGCATTCAATCTGCAGGGTTGAAAGAATCCCAACAACAGTGCTTGAATAATGCACTTTAGTTTTCTGCCACTAGAGGGTGTTAAACTATTTCCTACAGCAGGGATCTGCCTCCTCTCAGCAACCAGCTCCTCCTCAACAGGGATCAGATAAATGCACCACAGCACTCTGCAGACAAATGAAGTTTTGTCATGCAATAGTGTCATCATCCTCAGGCCTGCTGAAGGGGTTATTGTTCAGACTGTACCCATCTGAGGTTTTGTAGGGTCTGTTGATGTTTCAGCCCTTTGATGGCAGAAGTGACAGCCAGTCTCTGTGCCCAGTGGTCAGCTTAGCGAGAGCCACAAAACAGACAAACATTATTGTCTCAGTTGCATCAAGGAATGTGAATTGTGGCTTCTTTTTTCTCAAAGCAGCCTGTTAGTATGTCTGTGTACGTGCAAACAATGATTTATGGATTGGGGATTATGGGTTGTAATGTGATGTGGTCGCAGTGCCAATGAGAGAGGGTAATTTAGGGGTTTTGAAGGAGATCATTGTCTCTTCACAAGTTTGTCCTTCATTGCCCATGGTGGCAAAATGTCATCCCCTCCTCTTAAAAATGTCAATGTCAAACACAAACACGGGAAAGAAAATTTACAATGGAAAAAAAAGAAGGCAAAGGAAAATCTGTCCTTTTGATTGGTTTGATATATCACGGTTGGGTGGGCATCACAAAAAAAGATATCAAAGAAAAACATCAGAGAGAGACAGACACAGGGAGAGACAGACTTACATGAAAGAAGTGGAGCTTGGTTTGATTCACACAATGACCAATAGGATAAACCCTCCCAGTCTTGAGGAGGGAAGGGGGTGGTGGGGATTCAAACTAAGGCAGGCTTTACAGTGAGTCAAACACTCTCAAAGACAGACTACAGACAGTCTCTGCAGCACTAAGATATGGGCTTACTGTGACTGAGACCTGGAGCTTCTCTCTGAAACCTAAAAACAAAAAGCCTACAAAGACAAAGTTCGACCGACAAAGTAAGAAACTCGTCCAGGGAGATGGGAAACTGATCGCATTCAAGACTTTGAAATTTTAGTGGGGGGTGTAAAAAGAGGAGCAAGGACAAGCCTGAGGATACTACAGATTATGTTGCCATGGAAACCGAAACCTGGAAGCGGACGCAAGGACCACTGAAGGTGGACGACCTCCCTTGACTGCATCCTCGACACGTTACTGTCCCGCTGAACCCTGTGGTGAGAGGTACATAGACCATACTTTATGTTTCACTGCGATAATACCTATTTAACAAGTTATTTAAGAGCCTTTCAACAGTTTGTTTTACCAGTTGCAAGAACTTTCTAAGGGTATTTTAAAATGGCAAACTACCATAACAAACAGCATGCACTAATTACAAATGAATGCCATGTCATTCAAGAAAGCTCTTGATGCAAGATGAAACACGTGGACGTAGAAATTACCCCAATTCATTGGCTGAATTTACATTTGAAGTAAATAATAATCAAATCAGATCACAAATAATCAAAATACAATGATGAATGCTTTGAGGATGGGCATTCTTTGCAGTGAATGTGAGGAAACAGTAATTATATACATGATAGTACCATGTATGATTTGGATTTACTGAGAAAAGTGTAGATAAGTGAGTGCTGGTTCGGTATATGATCGCTTCCAACAAGTGGGCAGTAAGAGACTGACGGAGATAATGAGCCGGAGTGACTCAGTGAGTCTCTGAATGACTAAGCGCAGAACCATGTAATCCGACCAGCAGGAGTTGCACAGCTATTTAGCATTTCTGCCAGCAGTGAGGGTTTGATTCCCACTGGGGCCACCCATAGTAAAAGAAATATACGCCTTCAAGGTACTGTAAGGTGTTCTGGATAAAAGTGTCGACTAAATAACTATAATTAGTGGCTGGAGGTTCCAGGGAATTAGTGTTGTGAGTGAGAGAATTAGTGAGTGATGACAGCAGGTTGCACTGTGCATCTCAATGAGATTAGGAGTCAGATTTTCCAGTGAATATGAAAAAGAGAGACTAAGAGATAATGATGATAACGTACATAACCTGTATAACATGAACCTGTATTCTGTGTGTACAAAATAATCTCTATTCCTTATCTCTCTGTTCATGTGTACAGGTGTATACCCTTGTATGTATCATTAAGTGTGCACTTATGTGTATACTGATGTTGGTGTGTGAACTACATGTGTGTTCCTACAGTATGCGTGCGGCGAATAGTAGGAGTTTGCCGTCTGATCCTTCTTACAGCTCTGGGGACTGCACCACCTTGTACAGTCCGCTCTGATGTCAGAAGAGGATTTAGCACAGCACAGACACATTACAGTTTCTTTAGCAGCAGAAAACACTTCATTGTAAGCCTCTAAAGACAGTAAAACTGGCATTTGATAGAAGCCTTAACCACATTCTTAACACGTGCACGTAAAGTTTATGCTTTACCCACGAGCAGGTAGTAAGAAAACACTGAGGAAAGCGGATTAAAATGGCTACATCTTGGCCAGTTGTAGGATAATTTTCTGTTATAAACCAACAGAAAATTCACCTTGTGAGCATATGGCTTAAAAGAACGAGGTTTAAACCCCTTAACAGGCAGTGGCCTGCTGGTGCGCCAGTCACTGCAAACTCATGCTGAGCAACCAAAAATTGTTCAAACCCACAGAACAAGAATATTTCTGTTTGATGTAATGGTAAAGGCATGAAGTATTTAGCTTGGATATTTGATTCGTAAACATGTATAGCATTAAAAACAACTGGAACAAGCTGGTAGAGAATATGAATGTGATTCTGTCAGACAGCATGAAAATAAGGCCCTTTTAGCAACTTAAAGGTTCTCTTTACGGTATCCACAGCATTTATATAGCAGCAAACAACTATTTGCTCTATAAAGATATAGAGGAGTAACCTGAGCAGAGAATGAAGTCGCTCTCCCTCTGTGTGTGTTGTAGCCAAGCTTCTCTGTGCTTTGTTGACATAGCTGGGCCGGCCGCACATGTTGAGAGCTGTGCAGAGGCAATAGAAATGCTCCCAATCTGGCATTTAGCACCTTTAAAGGTTTTATACAGTATATGGGAGTCAGAGCACTAATATAGAACTAAACAACTATTTACTATGTAAAGATATAGAGGAGTTATGTCTACCTGAGCAGAGAATGAAGTCGCTCTCCCTCTGTGTGTGTTGTAATCCGAGCTTCTCTGTGCTTAATTTATACAGCCGTGCCGGCCTTGCGTGCATGTCAGCATATGGGAGTCTCTCTGTTGTGCCATACTGGCTAGCTAATGGCCGCTGCTTTGTGGTTACAGCTGATATTGCTGTGCTGACCATAGGCTGTATATAAGCAGTGGACGTAATCACCGTGATGTCACCCAGTGGTTTGTGTCGTTTTGAAGCATCGAGTTCGGCATTTTGGCCGTTGCCATCTTGGTTTTTGCAACCAGAAGTGATACAAGAGGGTGAAGCTAAATACAACTGAACGCTGAATAAGACATTTACAGGCGACCAAAATGTTATAATTAACTTTCAAGAACTGAAAACATACTTAAGGGTTTAAGGGTTAAAGTTCTAAGACAAAAACACGGACAACAACCAGACCGGGCAACACCGTCGCGACCTGTAAATCACAAGGTAGCCACGCCCTAAAGCAAACCCTGCTTTATGGTCTATTTGACTCTAAATGGGACCAAAATTTACTAAATGATGTCATGCTGTATTGAAGAAGACTTGAAACTAGCGATTGAGACCATAAACTCATGTCTACAATGTTTACTGAGGTAATCAATCAAGTGAGAAGTAGGGTCATTTTCTCATAGACTTCTATACAATCAGACTTCTTTTTGCAACCAGAGGAGTCGCCCCCTGCTGGCTGTTAGAAAAAATGCAAGTTTAATACATTTCCACATTAGCTTCACTTTTCAGACCCCGGAGTTGCCGGTACTGAGCTATACTGAAGGGGAAACAAAAGGGGAAACCTGTATGTTAAGGGATTAAACAAAGACATTCCACTTTAATGGAAGGTGGTGTTAATCACTGCAGCTAAGTAGTGTCATCGTGATGTGAAATGAGAAACCCTACGCTATCATAGCATCTCTAATTGCCTCTCATCCTCCACTAAAGCACTCAGTGTTGCTGAGGTGAAGGAGTTGCCTCACATTCTTGCCAGTACTTAACTTGGAAAGCATTATATATGGGCTGCTAGTCATTATCAAGATGGATTGTGGTGACAAATGGCTGCCCAAACTGCCTAAAGCAGCCTCCTGGCAATATTGGCATTAGACACATTTACACAGAAAAGACCCCGAACGGACCTCCACCCCCCCACTCACCCCCACAACTGTTAATGAGCCAACAGCCGAGTGTAGTTTGGGAAAATAGAATCCGCAAATGCAGATAATGACATGGTTCCTCTTTGTAATTGGCTCCAAGTGAAAACATTTCATTTACCTCTCTTTCCCTCTTTTTATCCTGTGTATGTGTGTGTGAGTCTGTCTCTGTGTGTGTGTGTGTGCGTGTGTGTAAGCAGCTACCCTTGTGTGATTGAGGTCTGAGCTGCACGGTGAATTAAATGCAGTTCTACTGTAATTAACTGCACTTACCAGTCTGTGTATGAGACTTTCTGACGCACCAATAATTGAGGCATCAGGTTTTGTTTGTTTTAACCTGCCTTTGAAGACATGCTGGGAAGATGTTTCACATGGTTTAGTGGAAATACATCTGTGCGCACAAATTTGAAAGCCTTGAAAGGATTCTTTTTTCAATTATTTAACAACTGGAAATCTAAAATATTGAAATATGTTGCATCTAGGCTGCAGATTTTCATGACTAATTTTGTTTTTCCTTTCTTTTTGACATTTTGAAAAAGGACCCATTGTTATCCAGACAGGGAACATTACCATGGTATTATAATTCCATTCTGTAAAACAAAACATAACAAGTTCCCACTGATGATAATAGCTGTTTTCAGAAAGGGCTTGTGTCTTGCTCAGCAGTCTCTCCGGTATTTGTTTCTGGTATTTGTAATTTCATTAGGGGTCTCAATTTTGGAACCAAGGTCTGCCACAGTTCAGTGAAGCATATCCCCTGAGTATTTTGCGGTTCTGGTAAAACATAAAGCCGTGTTTGTGGACAATATTAGTGTTCAGCAGACAGAAAGGTCCGGTTCAGTTCTGCCTCAGCATTAACACACAAAACCACAGTCTCCTTCCGTCTGCGGGACTCTGTGATGATTAGTGCCGAGCATCAAGGAGAGACAGATGGGACTGAAGAGACAGAGACAGCTTGTGGAGAGCTATACAGCTGTGGGAGGAGGACATATAGGACTATGTATGAAGCCCAAGTGGTGTTGGTTTTGTTTCCCAGTAGGTGATCTGTCCCAAACCCCACCACCTCTTCAGCCCCTTTCCTTCTATCTCCTAACCCCAACCACTAACCACCTCAGGGGCTCCCCCCGAAGCCCCTGAATCCCTACACCCAAACCGCAATTTGTCTTGCAGCAGAGATTGATGAGGATAGCTTAGCAGAAACAGCACTATCATACTTAACCAAGAGTTTGGGAGTGGAGAAGGAGCGCTGCTGCTCGCTGTGTAGGCCATCAGTCATGCCCTATGTACACAGTCGGTCAGGTCATCCCTCAAAAAGTCCCCGGGGCATTGCAGACTGTAGCTCACCAGAGTCCCAGGGTGCCTCTTTAAACGATGGACAGCAGGAGACAGGGAGACACTAGAGAACAAGAGCCAGCACACAGAAGCAGAGCCTGCTCCCCTGACCGGGGGTTCATGCATTTAAATACAAAGTCAGCATGGAATGAGATGGAGCAGCTTAAGACAAATGAGACTGCGTTGTACATGGAAGGTAGATCACGGGAAGATGGAGTGGGGGCATGACTCCGCGATGCAGTAGGTGGTGGAAGGAGCCAGCGGGAGTCTTTGGTTTAGTTATTCTAACCTCATGATGGGTGTGCGAATGTATAAAAATGTGTGTCTCTACAGAAGAAGCACAGCACTGAGCAGTCCTGATTTAAATATATATATATATATACATATATATATATATATATATATATGTATGTATATATAAATATGTATATATCATTTTCCTGTAATGCTCTCAGTGCAAAATGCATTTGTCTTCTGGACATCCACAGATGGAAAATACCAAATATCAACAATAGACTTGATTGTAAGTGTAGAGCACATCTGATTTCTTGGCAGTGTACACAAAATCCAAAATACTTCTTGTCTACACAGGTTTGATCTCTTGATAAAGAAAACAAACACAGATCAGATTTACACAAGAAAGCGTTACTGTCAAGTATCGTTTGTGTGTAACTCCGGTGTAGCAGCCCAGTTGCACAGCAGTTCATGAAACAGTCACAACATTTAATATATTGATTCATGTACATAGAAATCATTTTTTTTCGTGATGGTCAGCACGAAATTAATTTGTATGTAATCCACATAATTATGAACCAGGAAGTAAAAACAGCAGCGAACGCCGCGTAGGGTGGATGAGGTTGGGGTGGATGGGTGGGTTAAAAAAAACAGGACTTTAGCCCAGGAGACTGCTATTCGTGTGCCGTGTGAAACCACAAGTCAAAATTGATTTATTTGGCAAGTAACTTCCGTACTTAAGTTAAGGCACCTCTGGTGTTATTTAAACTCAAACCGCAATATTTTCCTAAACCTAACTAAGTAGTTTTTGTCACATAACTTCCCTACTTAAGTTACGGCACTTCTAGTGTTATTTCAACCCAAACCACGATATTTTCCTAAACCTAACTAAGTAGTTTGCTGCTTAAGCCTAACCAAGTCAATCTATTCCTAAACTTAACTAAGTAGTTTTATTTTGAAAAGACGGGAGTGGAAATTGACATGTGCCACATGCAAGGAAAATGCCCAAAAAATACCTTGTTGAAATTTGTGCTGAGCGTCGCAAAAAAAAAAGAACTTCGTGTCTATGTACACGAATCAAATTGATTAAATTTCGTGACTATTTCACAAACTGCCGTGAGATTGTGTTGAACATACGTAAAGCTCCTGATATCCTATAGAAAAAAAATTTGGTTGGAATTCAAACTACGTCTCTGCGAGATGGACAAACAGCTGCTGTTTAGCTTACGTTAAGTACTGCCTAGATGGTGATATACAGACTTGAGTACTCATGCAGCTTGGACAGAGCTGCCATGACCTCAGGGTCAAGGGCAGAAAAAAAGGAGACAAAAAAACAAAGTGGATTATGATAAAGTAATTTGTTGCATGTCAGAATGAGCTGCAGGTCCAGGAGAGGAGGAAAGTGAACATACAACATTTGCACAGCGGAGAAGAGTCTGTGAATAGGAGCAGCCAATGGCCTTGAGGCAGTTTGGTTCTCTGTCAGAATTTCTGACTTGATGTCATGCAATGCTTATCAAGAGCAACATCTGCTGAAAAGATGCTTGAGTGATGGTCAAAAATGTGCTGGCGCGAATACTGACAGCATGCACACACAGGCGGATACTCCATCCTGAATGGCAGAGAAATCATTCCTCTGGATCTTTCCTTTTACATTATGGCGATTATGGACACTCTGGGTCATTCCCAGTTCAGACTGGACTCCATAGTATATCACCAAAGAGTAGACGAGTGGACTCCCAAAGGGGTATCTGTAGAGTTCCCCAACTCTTCCCCTAATAACATGCAGATGGGCCTCTCTAATGCCTGTTTACATATCTGCGGCATAGTTCATGACTAAAGTAAGCAAAGCCCTAATTATTTTACCCGGCGACGGGACCAATAAAATCAACTTCCCCTTCTCGTTATGGGTGTTTAAGTGTATCCTTTGATGGCTGGGCTTTGTTTATTTTTGGAAGAGTTGCGTAGCCGAGAGGAAAGCAAATAGAAGTAATGACACAGAGATGCTGACAAATGGGGGCCCTGGTGATGGATTCATTTCCTCAATGATGCCTGGAAGGCTGGACTGCGAAGGTAGTTCAACGTGAATGCATATTCACACAATCTGGAAACATGATTGGCAATATTGACATCAGGTTTGCAATTGTATGACTGTCATGTATCATCACAGTGTCAAAAATGTTAAAATGTAATGCATAGTAATGTGCCGCTCTCTTTTTTTGCAGAATGCTGTGGGGAATAACTCTCCCGGTCATACTGGCTGGGGTGCTCTGCATCACTGCAGAGACCAAAAAGCACCGTCCCCAGGGATCCATCCCATCCCCATACAAGACCAAAGGGAACCTGTCCACAGAACGTCACCACCGGCTACTGCATCAGAAACCGGAGGTGCTGTCCTCCAGCCGGGAGGCCCTGGTGGTGACGGAGCGCCGCTACCTCCGCAGAGACTGGTGCAAGACCCAACCGCTCCGCCAGACCATCAGCGAGGAGGGCTGCCGCAGCCGCACTGTGGTCAACCGCTTTTGCTACGGCCAGTGCAACTCCTTCTACATCCCCCGCCACATGGGCCCCAGCTCGGGTCAGGGCCAGAATCGAGGCCAGGCCTCGGGCTCCGGAAGGAAAAGCCACAATAAGGCCCAGGAGCCGTTCCAGTCCTGCTCCTTCTGCAGGCCGCACCGCATCACACAGCTCACGGTGCAGCTGGACTGCCCAGACCTGCAGCCCCCTTTCAGACACCGTAAGGTGCAGAGGGTCAAACAGTGTCGCTGCATGTCTGTAGATGTGGGCGGCCATGGGAAACTGTGAAGAAGGTCTTTGAAAATTTGAAATTGAAAATTGAAATGACATATGATGAGTATTGTGAAAGGCAGAAATTCACAAACTTCGCCAAACAAGGACTGGCTACAAGTTGAACTATTCCGCATCGCGTTGTACAAATAATGGCTTGTCCCACAATAAAATGACATGAAACATGGAACTGGTATTATTAAACAAAGGCTCAACGATGACTTAATCAGAGACTAGCAGCCATGTTGGCCAGCTGATGCTGTTGAAAGAGACTGATTCAAGTGGCTGCACAAGAGACGCTGATGATGAAGTGGCCAATTTTCAAGTTTTCCCCCTTCCTGTTATTTCAAAAAGCTCATATCTACATCACTATTAGTACATTCGATTCCTTTGTGATAAAAGGAGTTAAGAAAACGCTATGGAGTTTTAAAAGTACAAAACATGCTGGTAATTCAGCATCTTAAAGAAACTGTAGAAATAGTGTGACCCCCTATAAAACTTTTTTTTCTGCAGGTGGATCTACAGTAATTACAGTTTGGCACAATGTTTTAATCGGTAGGAGATGTTGATGGTGTTTTACAAGTATGGTATCCGTTATCCTGTATCTTTTCCTTAACTTCTATTATGTCCCAAATGATACACAAGCTGATGTCAAGGAAAAGATTTCATGAAACACGAAGCAACAATGACCAGTGGCATCCACCTGCTCGGACACAAGCCTGGCTGTATACTGCCACAAATATACTAGCCAGTAGGAAAAACATACTGCAGCATGTGTAATGGAGGTGCAATGCAATATATACAGTATATATATATATTTTATGTATGTGTGCAAAAATGTATGTGAAAAGTATATTAAATCTATTTCATATAAAACAACAGTGCATGTAGTTCTGTACCACTTAACATCACCGTTTGACAAATGATAAATGGAAAAACAGCAACAGTAGAATTTTTATTAAAAATTTTAGGTCATTTTCTTTAATTCAATAAATATATTTTTTCATGGTCAAGGGTATTCAGTCAAAACACATTATTGGTATTGCACATGAACGTCACGTCACATGGTCCTATTGCTCCATTTGCATATGGGAGTTCACACACTCACACATAGTAGGAAAGGCAAAACTAACTGCATAGGATGTTACTTAAAGGGATAGTCCAGGTGTTTTGAAGTGGGGTTGTATGAGGTACTTATCCATAGTCAGTGTATTACCTACAGTAGATGATGGTCAACACACCCCCAGTTTGGAGAAGCAGACAGGAGTTATGACTCGGGAAATGCAATGTACTGATGTGGATGGGGCCAGCAGCAAAACATACTTTAGCCACCTAAAAGAAAGGCCCACTTACAAAAATCAATATCAGTTTACAGGGACTGTATGCAGGTTTTTACACGTATAAACATGTTTCAATCTTTTTTATTGCCAATGTGTGAACAGGTTGTAACCTAACCTCAAATATTAGACCCTTCACAACTTTTTCTGGGTTTCCTCTCTCACCCTGTAGACTGCTTTTAATGTGAAGAATGCGAGCCGTTTTTTTCTGGGAAAATCCAACAGATGTGACGTCATGTGCACTCGCGAGTGTCTTTAATCTCTTCAGCTCCGCTTACAGGGCTAACAGTGTGCAACGATAGCTAACATTCAGTTAGAAATGGAGTCTGCTAATGCCAACAATACGTTTTGCTGCTGGCCCCATCCACAGCAGTACATTGCTTTGCTCCGATGCCGGTACTCGTGTTGGTTTCTCCAAAATGGGGGCGTGCCGACTGTCATCTACTGTAGGTAATACACTGACTATAGATGAGTACCTCATACAACCCCACTTCAAAACACCTGAACTACCCCTTTAAAACACAAAGCAATGTTGACAATACTGCTGAATAAAACAATAGTGGTCTAAATCAGATCACACCACTGAAGCCTTTTTTGAATGAGAACACATATTAAACTACAATACAGGAGCTGCTAATTATCACAAGGTTCTGAAACAAACTTGATGAAATTATTAAGAAAAGCAATTTTGTCACGTTTCAGCCTATGTAACATGTTAACATTTAATTACAGGTGATATGTCTACAAAATAAGCTCTGCAGCACTGATTAGACCCCTCCACTGTGCGATAAGGCACTTTCTGTCTGGCAGGTGATCCGTACCTACCGTGTAGAAATGTTAGAAAACTCTGTGCTTTTCACCGTTAAGGGAGATATAAAGAGAAGGCATTCATTCCTTCATATAAACTAGGCTTTTGAATTGCACTAAAAAAAAGAAAACAGGCTACATATGGCTTATAAAATACTGAGTAAGCTTGGATATAGCGTTGCTACAAATTTCTCCACAGAGCATTTTCTGGCAACTCCATTTAATCATCTCAGCTTACGGATGTCTTTTGGTAGCAATATGTCATTTAATTATGCGAGTGCTATGAAAGGGTGGCTGAGAATGCAATTTTTCATTCCACTTTTAAACAATATAATATCTACTTTGAACTAACTCACAATAAACAACAGGTCTAGATCAACTGAAAACAAGTACCGGAAGCAAATAAATGTTGTCAAATGACTGATGTCCGATTGTACAAACAGTGCTTGTGCAATAGGCTGGCTGATGATCATTTTCCATTCTCTGCCTCAGATCTTCTGGCCCAGCTTTGCTTTCTGTGGAATAAAAAACAGGCCCTGGTTATTTACAGCTGGCAGCGCTGGCACTCACGAGTGTTGCTTCTTCAACACCCTGACAAAAGTGTGGAAGGAGGAGACAATTTGCACCAAAGGAAGAACAAATAAGAGGGCTGGTACTGCTGGAGCTATACATCAACAAATCAAAAGCATAGATGAGACCGTATAGTTACTGAGACAAGAAAGTGTAAAGACGTACTATTCCAGTTGCATGTTTGGGTTTCACATTGTAGGAAGCCTTCTCCTTGGCCTGTTTGAAGCACTCTTCAGCCCTTTTGACCCTGAAAAAACACCAGTAATAATCATCAGACATCCTATGGAGACTTAAAAAAACTGGATTAGACACACATTCATTCACTCTGCTGCTGAAATTCACCATAAAAAAAGAAAAATGCACTACAAAAAAATCCAGCTTGGCTCATCCAGACTATGTTCATTGGGGTATTTGGTATTTTTGGCATACAGTATTTGGACGCAATGATCTCGGTTTGTCCTCCTACTCTGAAATGAGTCACTCACATAGTTTACTACTGCATGGAGAGAGCCAGCACTGTCACTACTCATTTGTGCTTTAAGGGGAGACATCCCAGGCAAAAACATTATTTTTCATACACTGGTGGATTTTGAGATTTTGGACTATTTTGCTTCCGTCTTCTTTCAGACTAGTGGAAAGAAACATCCAAAATACACATTTAGGTGTTTATTTTTACTACACTTAGTCTATTTATGTATGTAGATTTCTCCTAAATTCACCAAAAGTTAGGTAAAGGATAATGTACAGCAAGCTGGTCATTGTTGTGAAAGAATCCCGGACAGGGCGATGCTGCACCCCCGATGCAAAGCACAGGGGTCTCTCATCGCCCTGAAGGGATACATTATCCCGCTTATTACACGGCTACTTGTTGAAAAATCTATATTTTGACACAAAAATAATCCGCCAGAGTCCGACATCAGTAACGGTCTGTTATACAGAAATTACAGACTGCAGAACGCCATGACTGACAAATCAGAATCGAGTATTCAACATAGCCGTGCAGTAACATTAGATAATGTCTCATTTGCATATTTAATGAATTAATGAAATATGCTTAAATATGATTTCTGTTCTGGAAACATATGCAAATTAGCACACAATTTGCCTCATTTGCATATTTAAACATACATATTCAGACTGAATGTAAGTAATCAACTGGGGAAGTGTCATGTCGATATCTATTAGTTAAATGTTTTACCCTATTCACCTTGGGTGTCTCAAGACTCAAAACCGGGTATATGTTTGGACAGTGTATGATCAGTCTGTGAATTTGTTGCTAAATTGTTACACAAATAGTCAGTGGTCATGTCTATAATGTTAAATGAAGTGGTAGGGCTAAGAACCTATATTGCCAAGAAGTGAAAGTCAGTTCGTTCCATTTTAGACCGGATGCCAGTAAAACATCCGCCTAAAAAGTGCCGTCCAAAAATAAAACAAAATAATTTCTATTCTATTGTCATATTCTATCGAAATGGCCTGTATTGAACAATAAAATATTAGAAATATGATAAGCGTTTTCAGTCCAAATGGCGGCAGCTGTTGTCAAAAAACTCCAGAGATTCGTCTCTTTGCTTCTATAGAGAGGTGAAGTCCCTCCCCTTCCGGTGGACCCCATGGGGGTTATGTCTCATGGGGTCATGAGACAAATAATTCTTTGATTCTGTTTGAATTGCGGCAATATAATAATTATACAGATAATTTTACTACTCAAGAAAGTCTCAGTTTTTCGTAGTATCATTTAGTTTTGTGTGAAACCGCTCAGTGTAATTCAAACGTTCATATTTTTTCTGAAATAAGGTCCCATGGTGGTGAACTGGAAGGGGCAGGATTTCGCCTCTCTATACAAATCTTTCAAGGCTGATTTCTCACTCTGAGCCAGAAATCTCCACGTCAGTAGCTCTTACATCCACCAAACTTCCCAGTTCCATTCTTATCTGTATTCTGAAGGTTTTTACAGTTGGGTTGCTTCATATATCATTCATAGCCTGATTTAAATATTTTATTTCTAAAAACTTGACAAACATGGATTTTCTATGGCTGTTGACAGTTTTCTGATTTGTGCAGTAATAAAAAAAAAGATATCCAAAACTCCCTCGTTAAAAACCTTTGACTCTTATATGTCAACAAAATGAAAAACGATTTTGTAACCTGGCTTTATCCAATGTTCAGATTTCTGTTGTGGAAATGTATGCAAATTTGCACATAATAATGCCTAATTTGCATATTTAAACACACATATTCAGAAAACTTGAAATACAAAAGATAACAGTCTTAATCTAAGTAATCAACTGGGGAAGTTTCATGGTGATATCTCTTAGAGCTTCAATAGGCAGAATGTTTTTTGGCATCATTGGGCAAAAAATCCATAATAACCTTTAGGCATATTGTAATTCAAGTGTTCTGAGAGAAAAATAGTCTTCTGCTCCTCCTCATGGCTCTGTTTTCAGGTTTTAAAAAATCTAGCCTGTGACGGGAGACTTTGGCCAGTAACAGGTCATCTCAGAGAGAGAGCGTTCCTATTGGTTGTTCATTCAATGGAGGCAGCTGTAAATCACTTGCGAATTCCCATCAAACGGTCAAACTAGGCAGCGCTGATCAAATATGAATTGATATTCTGTTACTGTAATGACTATTTCCCACATAAAATGTATTCAGAAACATCTTGTAGTGTACTGTATAGCTGTAAAATGAGAAAGTTTGCTCCGGCTGGTGGGCGGTGCTTGGTATTTCCTCGACTCATCTCAGTATGGCTGCCAGTTCACAAACTTTGTCATTTCACAGCTAAACAATACACTGCAAGATGTTTCTGAAAACATGTGAGGCGAGAAATAGGCTTTACACTAACAGAATATTGATTCATATGTGATCAGCGCTGCCTAGTTTAACCGTTTGATCGGAGTTTGTGAGTGATTGACAGCTGCTCAGAGACGGCCTCCAGTCTGTGAAATCTTGCAGATGCCATTAGGAGCATTGGAGGACACCGGAGGACACAGAGGCACATGATTCTTTTTCAGATTACCTATCTCATGCACTACTGTCAGGATATAGTGACTGTTTTATTAAAAATAACTTTTTTTAAATCATATTTGTTCCAACCTTGCCTACTGCTGCTTTGAATGTTTGACCCTATTCACCTTGGGTGTCTCCCATCTAAAAAGACTATGATCAGCCTGTTGGCATTGAGTGAGTAACAATTTATAGCAACAGACATTTATCTTGCCTGTAGTCATTACAATGGTACTGTGTGTGCCAGTGTTGCATGTCCATACAGGTGAGGATTAATATCTATAGCTCCACTGGAGTCTAAAAAGGAAATCAGCAGAGGGAGGATTGGGATGATTGCCGATGGCAAAGAGCTAATGCTTTTAAATTTGTTTTTAGTCTTTCCTACTGAACAAGCAAAGCTTGTGACATTTTGCTTCTCTTACAAATACATATCAGAATTCGATCTTCATTTGGCATAATGGACCAATTTGCTTTTTGTTGACATATGCAACAGTATCTTTATATTCATCAAACCACTGGAAGCTAACTGGATGCTGCATGTGTTCTTTTCATTACTGGGGTGAGGACAAAGATTTGGGTCATTTAACCTCTTTTCCCTTCATGAATTTGAATGAATGTGATAGGATCTTCAGTGAACACGAGATGCACTGCAAGTTATTAATGGTTCGGGAACTTTTGCTTGGGGAAGGAACATTGGTGTATATGTAATGACATTTTAAAGGTCAGAGAGTGGTGTACCCTTCCCAAAGACACTGAAAAAATGACTGGAAGCCCCTAATATCTCAGCGGGATTTGATCTTAGGACAATATGTCCAATCAGAAAAAGGTATCTGTGTCAAGTATATAATGTCACATTCTGAAAAAGTAAACTTGTCATCATATTCTCACCGCTCCTGCAACATCAGCTTATTCTGCTTCTTCCATTGGTCTTTGAAATCAGTGGAAAACTCGTGCCAAATGGAGAAGAAAGTGTTGGGAGAGACCTCTTTCTCTCCTGCTTTGGGTTTAACTGAGAAGGACACACTCAACTCCAAGAAGCTGAGGACAGAGAACAAAAACATTACTTCCAGACCAAACTATTACAACACAAGATTGCAGAAACCTAAACCAATAGTTGTGAAACATGGTCATGCTGTGCAAATATGCAAAAAAGTTAATCTTGGAATAATATGCTTTTTCAGAGATTTAACAGTAGAGTAACGTAAAAAAAAAAGCAAAAAAAAAAGCAAACCAATGATGACTGTGCATTTCAGAGAAAAACAGTTCACACTAAATGGAATTACTGCCACTAAGGCCGCATTCAGTATTTTTCTGACGGATTAACATCCAGGACTGAAATAGAGCTCTTACACATCTCACAGTGTTTAGCTTCGTCACTCCTCTGGTGTGAATAAGTCTCTATGTAAGTTTGTGTACATGGGTGTTTCTGCAACTAACGTCACTTTTAATTCTCCCAAATACACACCTTGCGTATAGTCGTTAAGATTTTAATCTGTAACATGTTTATTTGTTATGGTTTCCATCACTTGTTCTTACTAAATGTCCTTATTGCAACATTACAATAATGTTCATTTTATGCATTTTGCTCTTTTTAAGACATTTGACAGTTACCACAGATGTCAGTCTTCATACACAAAAAATATAAAATATGTTGTGTTTTATGACAGAAATTGTAATTCTAATGTCTAATGTCTTTACCGCAACACCTAAAGCTGTTGCAGAAATGACATTTTTGCTAATATTGCCGATAAATGGCAGCTAGCAAAGTCTGCTACGTTACCTTTGACTCTTAGCATCTAATGTACATGAATTCAACAGTAATATTAAGTTATTTTTTAAATATAGTTCAAAATACATGATTAGACTGTTGTCAGGCTATTAAATAGGCATTATCAGTCGCTGATAGATGTGGGTCAACAGGGGCCTACTACACCCACTAGTAGGTTTTATCATCTATTCACATGGTAGATCACCGAAAGAAGGTATAAAAGAACACAACAGTGACCTCTACCGACATTAGTAATTATTACAGGAGCAGAAGCGGTAGTCAGGCGCTGTAATATAGACAGTGTGAAACTCCATCCTGTGTGAAACCAACACTGTGTAATTGTCTGTGTTCGTAGTTATTTTAACCCAAAACACGATGTTTTTCCCTAAACTTAACTGTTTTTTTTGCCTAAACCTAAATAAGTTGTAGTTGTGTTGCTTAAACTTAAAGAAACCTTTTTTTGGGTTCAAAACGTGACGTGTCACTCAGTTTTACAACATGTTAAAACGTGTTGCTTTTAAGTTTCACTTTCACTTTTGCAATGTAGTAGGCCCCTGCTGACCCACATCTATGGTGTTTATAGTGACATAGTTAGTAATAATGCCTATTTAATGGCCTGATAAAAGTTGAATCGGGTGATTCATTATTAAGCTGTATGGTAAGGACACACAATAAATACTTAGAAGAAAAGGTGATCTTAACCAGAAGTGTGGGACAGGCACATTTAGATGAAAAAAATAATATAAATTAAACGTAAACAAAAAAATAATTTAATATGGTGTAAAGTAATATGTATGTGAAACAATTTTATTTGAAATAATGTCATATCATAATTTAATTAGCTAATTTTACATGTCAACATTGAAATTGCTGGTACTTAAAAATGATCGTAATTGCAGAAACACCATCATACTGTATATACGCACATACTCCACAGTACATGTAATCATAGGTGAGGAAAGAGGAGAAGTAAAAAAGATGCCCAACAAGGAGACAGAGACAGATCTAGTGAAAGGAAGGCATGCATATGGCGGGGGATGACGCGTTAGAGTGTTAAATGTGGAGGCCGTTTGCAGTGGATCAATACAGCGGACAGGTCGGGGTCTCTTTGTTTGGAGTGTGCTATAGGAACACATTCCTAGCCAGCAGTAACAGAAGCCTGGAGCCAAGGCTGTCTACTCTCGCTCCGCTTAGATAAACAACACAGACACCGCACGGGGGGCCTCCCGTCTACTGAAGGCCTGGCATGATGGCCTGCACCTTCCATGTAACTGAAGGAACCAGGAGTCCCAAATATTGACAAAGTATCCCGATTATATTTCTTCACCGCAGTGAGCGTATATCACTTCAAACGGGATTGACTTTACTTTTGAAATTCATAACTGTGATCACTGTTTTGACGCTTGAGAAAAGATCAAATGTAAACCCGTTAAATGGAACAGAAGTGGCTACTTTTCAGGTGAAGAAGCTGTGTTTAAAGAAAAAAAAAGAAAGCTCTTACATCTTCTGAGTGTCTGCCAGCTGCTTCTCTTGCGTTTCCAGTTCGGTTTTGGCTGTAAAAGAAGGCACGTTTTTGAGTGCACAAGTAAATACAGGATTATATCAGGATTAGGACCGATTCAGGATTTCCTGTTACATCAGAAAATACATCTTTCACCCACAATGCAACTTGTATATAGGAGGATTCCTCACGTCACCATTACTTAAATCAACAGTCATCTTCCAAGGTCAGTGCTGTGCCACCAAGTTATTAAGTGTTGGATTGTCCGCTGTTGCACAACTGACAAATGAGTGCTGCAGATCGCGGGACAAGTGCTTCTTTGTGCAGAGTTACTTCGAATGGAGACAGATGACTGTGTGTGTGTGGGTGTGTGTAAGAGGTGTGAGAGTAAAAGAGAGACAGCGAGAGGGTAAGAAAACTGGGAGTTGGATACCATGGTACACATTAGGACATATTTCCAGCAGGCCACAACATTTATCTCGGTGGGCCATCAGGATCATTTGGACTGTGTTATAAATGATGATATAAGAGAACAGCAGTGAAATGTGACAGCTTCAGTCAGGAGGTTACTACTTATCAAATTTCAGACCCATGCTGATTTTTCCGCCCATTTTCAAATATATCGTAGTAGAGTCAATCCAGCTGTTTTTTTTTTTTTTTGCTGGTCTATATCTTAAAGGTTAGACATTAAATTCTCTCCCACACATCTCCTCTGTCCCCTCAATTATCTTTTATCCGCTGCTGCCTTAAACTGTCAAATGATCAGAAGTGACCTATGACCTCCTCATGGCTTTCCAAGACAGACATGACAGTAGATGTGACGGAGAATCTGTCCTGGCACAAGTCTGTGTTCTGCTCTTATCCTGGGAATATCTGGTTGCTACGTGTAATTGAAGCCAGAGCCACATCTAAAGATCTCAGACAAACCCTTTGAGCCCAGCACTGTGCTTTACCATTCCACAGTGCTAAACGTCGCTGTATCCCACAATCGTGTCTCTCTCTGCTGACGGCTCATCAATTCAATGATGACAAATTGATAAATAATACGAATGGGGCTTGCTAGAAGCATCTTAATATCAGGGCTGCGCTTTGTTCTTTGAGGAAAGCTGTTTTAAGATGCTACTTAACCATTTACAGGTTGGAATTGTATGGTTAGCAGAAGGCTAAACTATTAGAGAGATGGAGAGAAAATGTTGCTAACAGTTTAGCCATCTGCTAACCGTAGCAGTGAGCCATAGCTGCAGGGTTATGGCTAGAAAGGATCCATTTTGCGTAAATATGACATCACGTTCTCATAATCGGAGTGACTCAGGGAAAAAACCTTGGAAGGGATCAATATTCCGAGATGGGCGGGATGCTCTTCACACGGGAGAGAAGACTGTTACTGTCGTATTAATGCTACTTTTAACAGGTTGTAACACTGATGCCTCTATATGACCTACATCAACGAGACCATCAGTGAGAAGACTGACTATATTACTCTCGCCACCAGGCGAAATCAAACAAATCATGCAGGTTCACTAGAAACTCCCTCAGCTCACTTCAGCGGGGCTTCCAGCAGCAACCAGCCCGCTACCGATAGACCCAGATACGGCTTCACAGCAGTCTTCTAAAGAGACTCTGGTGCTCGGAATCACTACCGCTTTTGTCCACAGGGGCCGCCAAATTCGACACAAAATGAAAGTTCCTCATAGTAACTTTAAAATAATAAAAAAAATAACCTTTACCTTGCACTTGATTCATGACTTCATTATATTACTAGAACCTAAATGTAAAACAAATTACACACTGCATTCAAGTTAGCACGTAAACATGTCACACAGAACTGCAAAATGCAACCTTCCTATAAGTAAGTATAGAGGTGCAAGACTGCAAAGCTGGCGCCTTGCAGTACAAACTCATACAACACTCACACATACACAACACATACAAACTCTCGCAAGAGTTTTACACAAGACGGATCCTTTCTAGATATAACATAGCCGTGGCCATGAGCTAGCCGTGAGTCTTTGGCTACGGTTAGCAGAAGGCTAAACCATAAGCAATATTCCCCTCTCCATCTCTGAAAAGCTTCGCCAATATTTTTTCTCGTACTCTTTTCGAGTAAGTCTGTCTTTGGCAGTTGTTGCCAATGCTGGAATGGCAACTTTTTCTGCAGGATTTTCTGCTGTTGAATCAGGCTTTCACTGAAGGGACATGCATGCGCATCTGCATTTGTAGAACAACCAATAGGAACGCTCTCTCTGAAAGGACCTGTGATTGGCCAAAGTCTCCCGTCAAGGGCTATATTGAAAACAGAGCAACGAGGAGGTGCAGAAGTCTAGTTATCTCTAAGAACACTTGAATTGATTTACAATATGCTGAAAGGTTACTATGGAATTTTTGCCCAATGACGCAAATAAACTGTCAACATTAAACTGCCTACCCCAGCTTTAAGTACAACACTTATTCTACCAAACATAGGAAAACATTTCAAGGAATATTATTTAAAGATTCTGTTATCGCCTCATGTGATTCAACGAGATACATATCAACATGTCTATTTAATACGAGATTTTACCATAACGTGGTATATATGTTGATTTTAACCGTCATCTGCCTGCATGATGTGACATCCTAAGCAGCAGAGTTGTAATTGGTCGAAAAGGGAGGGAGGGTTTGACATCAGTCCTTCTAATCTTTATGTCCATCAGAAACAGATTATCACATGGCCAGTGCTCTCCTGCTAGTCACAGTGACTCCATCAAAGGCCTGCATGCATGAGAATTTGTGAAGCGAGCGGGGAAAATCGAGCTAGACCAAACAGCCGAGCTCCAACAAGTCCGCTCCCACTGTTATTCTGTGGTTAGTTTCATGGTCAGAAAATAAACAAAAGCGGTTTAAACTGTGGAGCCAGAAACAGTTTAACCCCAGGCTTTTTAGAAATTACAGAAATAACAAAAATAAGACATTTGGCTGTTGTTCTTTTTTTCACCGCCGCAGTGGAGGAACCCCAAGAATCCCGTCTGGAGCCTTCTGAGTCACATGTCCATGTTACGGTGCTTACATTCTGCTCTCGGAGAGGAAAAACCTCGTCATTTGCATCAAAGAGACAGCTCCCATATTTCTCTCAGACACAGAGAGAAAAAGGAAAAAGAAAGGGGTGGAAATGGGGAGAGAGATGCTTTCATCTGCAGACTTCCTTTAAAATGGACAGTGAGCATTACCGCGGAAGAACATATGCTATATATTATACTCTCATCTGAATACAAAAGCAGTTGGGAGAGAGGCCTGTGAGCCGGGTCCTTCAGAAAGATTGGTCACAGGCAACTGAGTGTAGCCAAGGTCAAAGCCAATGCTACATAAAGAATGACATTTGGCTTGTTATGTTAAAACAAGCATAACAAACTAAGTCGTACACCTTTGAAGTGGACCGCAATATCCCAATATTGTTGTAGATGTCACATTAAGGAGGAGAAACTAAGGCATGTCTGTGTGACATCTGGTAGACATGATGGATAAACACGACTACATTTACAGTGGATTTTATTGGAACAATATCTAGAACAAAAATGTGGTACAGTAGCCTCCTTTAGAACTTAAAACGCTAGCAGCACTGGGGGATGGCAATGTTGGTCCACCCTGAAATATCTCAACAACCACTAAATGGATTGCCATGAAATTTGGTATAGATATCCGTGATGCCCAGAGGATGAATCCTAATGACTTTGGTGATCCTGATTTTTCATCTACAGCACACCATGGTTTTCATTTATCCAAAACTTGATGGATTGACACAAAACTTCTCATCTTTTACCACCATGAGGTTGACTGATTTGTGGTTTTGAGTGAAATGTCCAACACGTTCTCATCACAACTCAGGACCCCTTAGCGTCACTTTCTAATGCACTGTGTAGCTCAGTGCATCAAATTACAAAATTACACTTTGTTGGTTTCACACAGGACACAAACAGCGGCCTCCTGGACAAACTCATCAAATACCGCCGCTTTGTCAGTGCCCCTCGGCATTGGAAACTGACGGACGGGGTACCCCTCTTGCGTTACTTTTGGATGGACCAGGGACGGCGTGTCAATTTACGCTCGTAACATGCATAGTGTCCTTTCAAAATAACCTTAGTGAGGTTTAGGCAACACAACCACTTAGATAGGGTTAGGAAACGGTCATGGCTGATGTTAACTTCACTGACAAAAAACTCATGTGACTAGCGACTCACGTGACTAACAACTGACGTGGCAAAATAAGTCAACGTTACTTTTAGTTTCACACTTGGTCTCGTACACTCTGGTCTTGGTCTTGACTTGGTCTCAACCCCTCAAAGTCCTGGTCTTGTCTTGGTCTTGATACACTCTGGTCTTGGTCTTGTCTTGGTCACGATAGACTCTGGTCTTGGTCTTGTCTTGGTCTCGATACACTCTGGTCTTTGTCTTGTCTTGGTCTCGATACACTCTGGTCTTGGTCTTGTCTTGGTCTCGATACACTCTGGTCTTTGTCTTGTCTTGGTCTCGATACACTCTGGTCTTTGTCTTGTCTTGGTCTTGATACACTCTGGTCTTTGTCTTGTCTTGGTCTCGATACACTCTGACCTTGGTCTTGTCTTGGTCTCGATACACTCTGGTCTTGGTCTTGTCTTGGTCTTGATACACTCTGGTCTTTGTCTTGTCTTGGTCTCGATACACTCTGGTCTTGGTCTTGTCTTGGTCTTGATACACTCTGGTCTTTGTCTTGTCTTGGTCTCGATACACTCTGGTCTTTGTCTTGTCTTGGTCTCGATACACTGGTCTTTGTCTTGTCTTGGTCTCGATACACTCTGGTCTTTGTCTTGTCTTGGTCTCGATACACTCTGGTCTTTGTCTTGTCTTGGTCTCGATACACTCTGGTCTTGATCATGACTTGGTCTCGGTTTAGGTGGTCTTGACTACAACAACACTGCTAATTAGTAAATGTTAACATGCTAATATGCTGGACAAAGATGGTAAATCTGGTAAACATTAAACCTACTAAACATCAGCATGTTAGCTTTATGTCATTGTGAGCATGTTGACGTTAGCATTTAGCTCAAGGCAATGGAAGAGGAAGCTCATCTTTTACAATCAATTCATCATCATCATTTTAACAGCCCTCTTAGTAAACACCTCACTGTGAAGGTTTATTTGATTTCCTAACAGGAGTGACGGAGGTATGGAAAAAGAGGAGAGGTCAAGGAGGCAACAGGGTGCTTCTAATATCTCATTCCTCTGACAGAAAACAGAAAAAAACGTGTTATTAAACAGGACAGCAGACAGAGTGGAAAAATAAAGGAAGACAGGGAGTGAGGACATTTTTACAGAAGAAAAAAAGGATAAATATGTGACAATAACATATCATGGCGTCAAAAGTACTAAGTAAAAGGGATTAGGTACCGAAAAAGTCAGTTTTATTCCAGTTCTGTTCTCTGCAGACAATTTAACAGACTGCATGACAGGTTCAACTTAGGCCATCCTGAATCTTCCTTCGAGGTATACTCTGTTTTATAAAAGGTAGAGATCAAGATAAAAGAGCCAGCTACCAAGTGCAGTCATGATCCATCAAAGCAGATAGGCAGGCATACTTGAAACAATAGCTGTGAGTTATTCAATACACGCTGGTATAAACAGATGTCCCTATGGAAACAACACTGACTGAACCCTTGTGTGTGTGTATATCAACCAGAAAACAGCATGAAACAGATTTGGAAATGTGTCTGCAGACATAGAAGACTAGCAGCATTCTGATTGATGAGCTGCTGCACGTACTCTCACACCACAGATGCATTTTCAGCTTAGATGTGCCAAGGGTTACCCCAGCACAGAATACGGTTTGAATCAGGAAGGATAAATTATTTGCTTCTTCAAGTTTTAACTCGTGATGGTAACACAGATGGGCAAATCATATGCTTAGACAGACTGACAATCACCTGTTTCATCATATTTAAAGAATAAGGCTGGCGATATTCTATATATATACATATATATCTATATATATATACAGTATATTTAATGTCAACAAATCTCATGAAAAATTAACAATGCATTAGTCAGATAATCAATATTTTCCAATTTCCTTATGCGGACTGTGGTGCTCTGCCCCAAGGCAACTTTATTCCAACTAAACACACAGATCTTTAAAAAACAGGTTGCAAATATATGCTTTAAATATAAAGTTTGACACTCAATGTTACTAAAAATATGAGTTAATAGAACATTATATAGAAATCAAAATTAACTACATTGCCCACGTTCAGGGTAATGAAGGAACAGGTCACCCAATGCAAGAGTGTGACTCACTGATGTTCTTTCAATAGTTTGAATGGAAGCCTATGGCATAGAGCAATGAGATAGCTTGGCTACACAGTTTCTGGACAATATTTGTCATTGTTTTGTCTGCAAGCATATTTGTCCACTACCATGTTGATAAAAGTATTAAATACTTGACAAATCTCCCTTTAAGGTACATTTAATGCCAACATTTGTTCCTAGCAACTGGGCTGTACACAGACAACACTTGTTAGTAGGATCAGTTCATTGTTGTTTTCATGGGATTTGTTGGCAAGAAGAACAATACAGAATATCCTTTAATGAACTGGTGGAAGTCTTATCAACCATCAGCTTCAATTGATTTGGAAAACAGGCTCACCTTGGCTAAGAAATTCGTCCATCTTGTCCTTAAACGGTTGCAGGTTCTCTTCAGAGGAAAACTTGCAAACTTTCTCAGTCTCAGCCGAGCATGCTGAAACAACAAGAGATGATCATGATGAGAGGGGAAAAAAGTCTTTCAGAGCGATAATATGTTATCCAGCATTTGTGTTGTAATTACAAACTCTACAGTGCCCTTCGCCCTGGCTGAGCCTACTATGATAAATCTCTGCTGAATTTCTGCTGAATAAGTGTCGACATAAGACATAATGACCCATAATGACTAATAAGGCACCCCCAGGAACCAGGAAGGCCTGCGCTCTGATCCCGGGAGAAACTTATCGTCACGCTCTATCTGCAACCATAACGGATACACAAACCCCGCTCAAGTGCCTTAGAGGTGGAGAGGCCATGAGGCGCTTCAGGGAACGGGGAGGTCGGGACTGGGCAAGTGGTAATTCATAGACCATATGGTGCCTCGACCAAAAAGGTACACAGCCAGTTCTCTCCACTGTGTTGCTTACTGATGTCCTTCAGGCCAGCCAAGGCCATTTCTGCACCGCCTACCTATCGGAACCCCCCTCTGGGAACTGTCATCGAAGCCCACGTCTGTTAGAGCGCTCAGCTGGCTCCGCTAGGTAATGAAGAGGTCTGCAGGTAAAGCATGTGATGATGTATTTATGTACGGCCAGCATGTGTCACTGCCACTGGGGTCGAAAGCAGACGCAAGTCCATTTCCCCTGCCGGCAACTCCATCTTTATGAATAGCAAATAATGAACAGCCTAAAGAATCATTATGGCAGAGGAAAAACAATATTTGGCAACACGGATCAGGCACCCTGATTGGTTTAGCAGCAAAGATACATAAAACATGATAGAGAACAGACCAGGTTTGGGGAATTGTCGATCGAGCTGCAAGCACACATACACATGTATATACTCACACATGTGCACACACACGTTAGCACAAAAAAATACACAGTCGTTTTTTTTAAACCACCTGTAGGCACTTCAGTCCTTGGAAAGTGTTCTGAGTGCTGAGTGACTTGAGACAGAGTAATGAAAGGGAGTATTTCCCAACCGCCTCATTCATTAGGACTATTTACACTCAACCAATCAGTTTGGCATGTCAAGCATAATCCAATTTCCACACGATTTTCCTAACGTCTTGATATGCAATAATATAACAGATTTTTTACAAGCTTCTTTGTTATGTTTACTAATTAAATATAATGTACTGTATATGATTTATATACTGTATTTATAATACCAAAATGCAAGATATGAAGTTCCTACATGAAGCAACACTCATCATACAGTATATCATATTACATTATTGTAATCATAGCTACCAACTCCTTGGCTTGTGAAACCCACAAAAAAATATAAATACTCCCCCTCCCCCCCTAAAGTTGATGGTAAAAGCTAGTTCACACTGCTCGACTTTGGCCCTGATTTTCCGCTCCCCGACAGTTTTTGAAGCTCCCAGACAAAAGCCCCAGATCAGAGGCAAATCGGCGTTGGCTCGCCGCTCGCACATCGGCGTTCAAGCGTCACGTGTGAACCGCTTAAAGAAGTGAGCCAATGCCTCGCAGACACATTCCAGATATCTAGCATGCTAAATATCTGGACCTGCCGGGGACTCCAGGTGAAAACTTGGGGGAGTAGGGGTCGCCAGTAACAATAGGAACTTTCTGTATGTGTTGCATTTGCAACACGGAGCGAAATTGTTGTTGCAGATAATAAATAGTAAGAAAAAGAGTGTGGAAACTGGTGGAAACCAAGCCCCCAGGAAGAGCACTGGTGTTTGAAGCAAATTGTCGTAGTGGCCAAATGGTGGAGTTACAACTTCTGTGTCCATCAAGTGATGCCATTGGACCCAAAAATACTTTTTCCCATAGAGTTACATTAGGAAAGAGACGTTGGTCACTCAGCGGATAATTTTTTTTTGAGGGAAATCAACTTCCCAGTACGGACACTTGAATAGCCCTTATTTAAATCATTAGGTCCTAAAAGTTGTAAAATACACTAATAGCCGAATCCAGAGTTATATCCTTTCCTCCATTCATGTGAATGAAACCCAGACCAAGGCTGGAGCGAGGGCTGGGAGGCGGAGTTAAAGAAAATGCTACAGCATCTGTTCTATGGGCCCAATGGATGCAGAAGATCGCCAGATGATACGGGTACTTTATCACTCTGCAGTCGAGCCATTTTGGCTTCATGCACCACTGAGCAACTCTCATAGGAATGAATGGGAGCCTGCCTACAACACATTATCCAGTTCTCTTTATACATCCATGTAAACAAAACATGTGGAAACCGGTGACAACAGGCTATTTTGAGAACACAACATCAGCAATGTGTCTCACGTATGGTATAACGTAATTTGCAGTGTGTTTCTTGCGTGTTTTCGAGACAAAACGTAGTTTGGAGACCTCTTTGGGGATTTCTCCTGGTGAAAGATCTTGTAGTGTGTGACCCCCCCCTGTCTCCGGTCAGTCATGAGTGAAAACCACAATGACTTAAAGACTCCCGATAACAAGACAGCAAGTTGTGTAGTGTGAACAGCACGGCGATCTGGCGACTTTGAAAGTTGTGTAGTGTGAACTTGGCTTACTGTAAGTGGTGACAACATTTTGATGATAAACTGTTTTACCTAGTAATATTGATATGTTCATGACATAAAAAACGCTGGTTAGTAGAAAGTGTATAGTCATGGAAAGTTATATAATAGATGAAGGAACTGATTGAACAACTGATGACTGATGAATGAAAAACAATGAATGAATTAAAGAGTCAAAGAGTGCAGACATTAACAAATCAGTCCATTCATGAATCATATTTAGGATGCCTCTGGGCAAAGTGCACAGCATGCACAGAGACACGCAGCAGTATTCTGAAATTCTCCTCAAAACAGTTGTGTGTTGGAGGTTTGAAGCATGCAGGGTGAGGCGATTCAGAGCTCCCCGAGAGCCTCTTCTAGTTCAGTGAATAGCTGCTGAACCTTGTGATAGTGTGCGCAGGTACTGGAAGTTCCCTGACCTTGCCCTCTCTATATTTTGATCTCTATTTCATGAGGACAGTAAAGGCCCGCCAGGTCCAACAGGAGTCTACATCTGACAAGTCCCATCTGCTTCTGGTTAGCTCGTCTGTACGACAAACAGATGCTATCTCTCTGTTGACCCGCCTCTACGGTCCACACATGACCATAGCTGGTCAGGTTTGGAATTTTTTTTTTTTTTTCCATTGTGCATGGATTAATACATAATCTATTTCCATGTGATGGTATCATAAACATGATATGACACCTGCCATAATTTGCTGGATATGGCACGGCCAACTTTGCAATCTGGTAAGCTTGTCGTAAATATGCGCTTTAAGGGTTTTGGATGTGCTCAAACAGAGAAATAAACATAGACAGTACCATTGAGGTCCTTCTTCAGCTTGCGCAGATCTCTTTGAAAGTCCTCAAACTTCATCTGGGAGGCCTGGAAAAGGTCCTGGGGCTCGGGCAGAGAGTAGACACACGTCTCTCTGCCAGCATCCTGGTGAAGCACAAAACACATTCATGCACAAAAACACACACACGGTGTCAAAGTCAATCTTCCTCAAATGGGAGAGGGCCTCTCTAGTATATACTGTAGACACCGGGCAAGATTGAAATAAATGTCTTCAGAGCCCTACATGTTCTTATCAGCAGTCCAAACATCCCAGAGAAGATACGGCTGAAACCACAGTAGATAATGAGCATTAAGCTCGGTGCACTGCATTTCCCTTCATCGGAGTTACTACGAGGCCATTATGAGTGCTAGAGCCATGTCATGCAGGTTGATTTTGGCAAGCAGCACTCTACTGAGTTCATCTCATCTGGAGAACCTAATTATTTACACTAGCGCTCCTTTGGATGCTGTGCCAATGAACAGACTGCAGGTTTGAATGAACCCAGACCGAAAGCAGAGATGAAGAGTGAAAGACAGAAAGAGAATTAGAAGCGAGAGCCAAGGAAGGAGAGAGATTTGTTTCTGTCGTAAATGAGGAAAGAGAAAATAAATAATTTGATAAAGGATAAGCCATGGTATCCTCTGGCAAGAGAGGAGATGAAAAGAGAGCTCTGGAAGGATTTCTAAGCAAATCAGACTAAAACAGAAAAGTGATTCAAATAAACAGGAACCAAAACATACCTCATCAAAGTGCCTTAGATAGTAGGCAACGATGTAGGACAAAAGACTCCTGGAGTTATCCTGAAAGAAAGAAAAAAAGGACTCAAATAAATAAACCACTTTATTTATTAATTTAATCATTTCAGAGCAGGACGTTTTAATTTGTGCGCGGCAAACAAGAATAGAGACAGCGGTCGTAGATAAATCATGGCATCGGAAGGGCAATACAACAAAACCCGACTGTGCTGGGATGGCTTTCATAACTCAGAGTTGGTGGAAAGTTTGATGTTCTTTATGGATACCTTACCCGGTCCACCACCACAAAAACACAAACCACTGTGTCCTTATATGGCAGTGCCAAGGGCACGCTGAGCCCGTTGTGATATTGAATAAGAACAGTAAACAGAAAGGCCTCCCCTCTAAATTTGCACAGCTACAGTATGGTCCTTATGTTTGGCAGCAGTGAAGGTCCCATTCAACTCCTGGATTCTCAGCTCTGGGCTCAAAACATAGATGGAACAACACACACCACTTATTTTCTAGCATAGGGGTCAGCGAGCTGCGGCTCCGGAGCCCTCTGCAGTGGCTCCCTGTGGCTTTGACAAAACATTATCTGGAAATAAATAACAGTATTTCTTTTACGTTTTAATTTTCATTTAACATTGTAGTAGCCCTAAAGTTATTCTTACAATTGTAAAAATGTGTAGCCGAACCTCAACGGCGGTGGCTGGTATTGAGTTTCCCTAGCTAGTCTCGCTATGGATTCCAAATCTAAAAGATGAACGTCTCGGAGGAAAATCGAGAATTTGATAATGTGTGGACAGGCCAAGTGCAACTGCATTCTGATAAAAACATATTAATAAATGCTCATTTAGACTATTAGTAATATTGATAGGCTAATTTAGATTTAATAGACTTAATTTAGCAAAAGGTGGCTCTTTTTATTGTAAAGATTGCTGACCCCTGCTCTCTCATAATGTTAATTATAGAATAAGGCGGTTTCTGCGGGAGCTCATAAATTATCCTTCACGTATTTTACAAAAATGTTTACACACCATAGACTGTATATAAGAAGTGGTCACCGTGACGGCACCCATTGGTCTGTGGACTGCTGTTTTGAAACCTTGAGTTTGGCATTTTTGGCCATCGCCATCTTGGTTTTTGACCGTCACCATCTTGTTTTTTTGCAACCACAGGTGACACGAAAGGGTGAAGCTAAGCACAACCGAACGCTGAATAAGACATTTTTAGGCGACCAAAATGTTACAATTAACTATCATGAACTGATGAACAAGTGGTAAGACAAAAACATGGACAACGCGTTGGTAGCTGTCAATCACAAGGTAGCCACACCCTAAAGCATACCCCACTTTATGGTCTATTTGACTCTAAATGGAACCATAATTTACTAAATGAACATCATGCTGCATTGAAGAAGACTTGAAACTAGTGATTGAGACCATAAACTCATGTTTACAATGTTTGCTGAGGTAATAAATCAAGTGAGAAGTGGGGTCATTTTCTCATAGACTTCTATACAATCAGACTTCTTTTTGCAACCAGAAAGAATGCAAGCTTTAGGCACTTCAGCATTGGCTTCTGACACACAAAGTTCCAGTCTTGTGTTTGCGTGTGAATAACACTCAATTGAGTGTCTGCTCTTGTAGAGGGAGTGATGTTTGCTTTAACCCAAGTAACACACAGACTCACGCTGCTCTTGACGTCCTTCAGTTTTGGCAGAATGTCCAAGGTGAAGCCGTCGGCCTGCCCTCGAGTCCGATTCCCACCGTTCATGAAGTTGCCGAAAGCCAGCACCAGGCCAAGCACCTGAAATACACACTTACCATCCCGGAGAGTCTGATGCACACACACACACACACACACACACACACACACACACACACACAAACAAATGAAATGAAGAGATGAAGGTTAAATTGAGTGACGGAAGAGAAAATGAAAGGAGAAGAGGGCCAGTGGCTCACCTTGCAGACTCTCTGGAGGATTTCTATTTTGCGGAGGATTGAGAGGATACATTCATGGAAAGTTGACTGAAACAGGATGCAGAACACTCGCTCAGAGAAGTTGGGGATTTGGGATAACTGGAATAGAAACCTGATGAAGGCACAAGATCAGTCACCATGACACATCGATTTAATGACACAGCTCTCATATGTATTAATGAATTTAGTTCTGAAGGTAGGTCTGGCTCTTACTGTTCTGGCTTGTCCAGCGGCTTGGCGTCCTTCTTGTCTTCGGATGATTTAATATGCTTTTTAATGCCGTCCATCTCGTCATTTTGAGCTCTCTGTCAAATGAAAATGAAGATAAAGTTAAAATGGGAATGTATGTTACAGTGTATAGGCACGTGAAACCCAAAAGTAGATAGGGTACAGGATACCATAAAAATGTCTACATATATGAATGTATAATGTCATGAATAGTCTCACAGTTAACAAAGGACTTTTTTTTATCCATTTGAAGTGTAAGACTAGCTGATCAAAATACAGTATGCACACAGTTTGATCAGGGAAACATGAGGAACTGTTAAAATTGAACTCTTAATGCAAAACACATTGGTATTAAACTGAATTATGCTTCTGCAGGTGAACATACACTGCGTCTTTCGGACACATTTTGTCTGTGCGTTTCTTTCATATTGGAATAGATTGGGGGTATAGCAAGTGATAAAATGCAAACTCATTTCTGGGTTTTAGGACTCATTCCTGTAGCACTCTATAAAATTACAATGTCCTGGGACATTTGGGGAGAAAATGTTTGTTGTTTGTTTATGTTGCCTATATGGATGGAATAGGATTACAGATCCGTTGGAGATTTAAAGTTAGATGTGGTGTCACAATTAAACTTAATCCAACCTTGATGTTGATATGGCACACTGATTAACAAAAAAATGTAAAAATGGCACTTCATATCAAAACGGTTACCAACCCCTGGTATAGATAGTTTCCTGCCGTTGAAGACCATGTGATATGATCAACAGCACCAGGACATTTACAGTACTACATGGACCTTGAGCTGATGATGTTTTGTCAATTGCTGTTTTCAGGGTCAAGAATGAACCTTGAACCTCAACTTTCCAAGCCAACATGGACAAGAAGTCCTTAAAGTGCTCAGACAAAATGGACATTTGAACATCTACAGTTCCACGACAACTGGTGTGATCAAGAGCTCCAGAGCAGCTAAACTTGAGGTGGGTTTGTTTAGTTGTCCACTTCTTTATGTAGACAAACTTTAGCTCAATCGTAGAAGAATTCTGCTGTTTTGTACTTAAACTCAATGCCTGTCTATACAGTATGAGTTTGAGAAATGTTGCTTCAGCCAGACTACATTCCTGACTATTATCCTGCTGTCAGGCCCCGGACCACAGTTTTATACAAGGTGGTATAAAAAAAACAGGCCAGAAATGCCCCTTCGTTTCACAAGAGGCAAAGACAATAGATGGTAATGTGTCTGACGCAGACAGGCAAAACAATAAAACCATCCCCAGGAAGAGAATGTAAACCATCTCATACAGTATAGACCCCGAAGTCTCAGCAATCTGGTCTCTCCCTCTGTTCTTCTCCATCTTTCTCTCTAGGGTTTTGGCCTCGGCATGGATCCTTGGAAAACATCAAACGGCAGCATCAAAAGCACTGAGGGCCCGATTAGTATTCTACACACCGCTGCCTTCTGTCGACGAGGGCAAGCTCTCCTTCGCCTTCTCTCGAGATGTTTTAAAGTGTAAATATATTTAATACAAAGCAGATCCTTTTCAAAGGGCAGCACGGAGCCCAGCAGTGTTTGGTGTAATTGGGGACAAGTAGGCATTAGCGTGTGATCTTTGAATTGCTAGGGCATGTTGCAGTGGTTGTTAGCATGAGAAATACGGTCCCATGTGGAATATCGAATGCAAACGAAAAGTAGGATGATATTTGTGATGCCAGAATTCGAGCGGTAGCCAAGTGGTATTCATTAGCCAGGTTCCTAGCACAGGGATAAACAGGGCCAGCCAGGGCTTAATCACTATATATGTCACTCAATTTTCGATGGATTGGATGGATTCAACTGAATTATGAGATCATTTGTACACTGAGATGCCAAAGAATAGTGTCTAAATGACAAGTTGCACCATGTAATAAACATGTGAAATATATTAAGACATCACAAGGCCTTGTCGTAAAAAAGAAGTAGTATGAATAAGGATGTCACAATAACCGCAATATTGACAAGCAGGGGATGTCAAGCAACCACCACAACCGCTATGTTCACGTTTTTTTCTTTTTTTGAATTCTTACCAATGGGAGCGCTGCATATTTATACTATGCTACAAACGCCAGCAGCATGACGAGGCGCTGAGCGTCTATTCTGTGCTGAGCACTGCGCGATTGGTGTTTTTTTTCTAGTAGTAGAGAGTTGAGAAATGTTCAACTTTGGGTAAAATGCTGTACTCGTCACTGTCACTTTTTACCCAGCCGTCCAATCACAATGGAGGAGGGGAGGGACAAAGACCAACCGTCACATCCTACATGTAGGCCACATGTGCTGTTCTGCATTTAACAAAAAACAAGTATATTTAATAGATGGGTTTCTGTGCAACGTCATCACAGAGATGGGCACGCAGCTAGGGGGGCAGAAAACACAGCATGTCTAGCAGAACCAAGCTCCAACGCAGAGATGACAAGGAGTTGTTACTGCACCAACCGCAGAAAAGATGAATTAAAAACGTTTAATATTCCAAGGGGATCACATGCCTTTGCTAAAAAAACTGAAGGAGATTATGAATCCAGGCCTGATGGGCAAAAGCATTCTAGTCACACAGCGCTAGCAAGGGAAAGAGTGGCGATGATGGCGAGCTGTCAAGCTCCACAGATCGATAAAAATGAACTGATTAACAAAAGGGTCATCGACCCGCACTCTAAGGAAATATTTATATATATTTAAAACATAAAAGTGATGCAAGACTTTGTTACGGCTCTAAATCGCTATAACGTTACACGACTACGGTGGTTGAAAGCTCACTCCGGTATGCCGTAACGTTACATTTTGAAGGGAAGACCTCTTGTAGTCTACCGGGGCATCCGCTCCTCCTAATGTTAATGTTCACCTGCCCGACATACAAAGAGCTGCTGTGTGACTGGTACTGACTGTACTAATAACAAGACCAAAATCCAAGTCTCCAGTTTTATATTAATGTTACGTAACTTGTCAACCAAACAGACCCTGGTCCCCCAAGACAAATCACATGTCTGATCTAAAGTTACCCGTTTCATAACAGGTGATAATAACCTAAATCAAATCTCATACTAATACGTCATATGATAATGGTATCTGGTGGTTGGACTCTGCAGGGGCCTAGTATAGACAACAATAATGTACAAACAATGCAAAATCTGCGTTGGTTACAACGGTGGTTTTGCCCCCCGAATGCGCACACACCCAGTAATGTTTGTATATAAGAAAGTCATCTATTAGTTTTAAAACTGTCATCTTCGTCATTTAAAAAGCAACAACATACCTAATAAAAAAAAAGATAAAGTAAAAAAACACATGCACTAATACCGCATATCGCACTGTTGAGCCAATCATTATCACTGCAGGGGAAATTCCTTCACCGCAACAGCTCTAAGTATGAGGTGATTATTTGTAGTGTAAAAGTCCGTAGGAGGGACTGTGGCTCTGACTGACCTCCATGACATTTAGCTACCGTCAGCTGAAAGGAGTCTGAACTTCAGACTGTCTGGACCCAGATTATGGCTTGTGATATTAGAGGGGAGGGAGTGGTGTCCCACTATCACTGTGACCCCTTTAATGGTGGCGGCTCATTGTTCAAAGAACAGGAGTGGCTGTAATCCGCGGCTCATAGACTGGGCGACTCTGCCTCTGCCTGCGTAGTGCGCCCAGTACAGTATGTGCACATTTTGTGCGGGTCAACGTGTTTGTTTGTGAGTGTGTTTGCGAGAGGAAAAAAAAAGAGAGCGAGGGAGAGAGCAGCGTGTGATCTCGCTCCTCGCACAGTGAGCGAGGGTGTAACCATTAGAAGCCCCTCGCATTCCTCAAGACAGGCTGACTGCGCTGCCAACTGTGGTTTAGGGGGCTGGAGACCCACAGACAGGATGGAGTCTCGCAATACAAAAGAGAAACAATTTGGCTCCTCGACTCAATAACACAGCCTTAGGCCATAAGGGGGAGAAGGAGAGAGAGGGAGCGGGCTTGAAAGTCTCGGGGTGAGCGGAGAGGTTAGACGACTTTTGATCCTCGGTTATGACACATTGGTTCAGAAACTACAGCTTGTCTCGAGCCTCGGCCTCATTCCCATGATCAACATTATTAATATGCCTCTGGCAGCCAAAGGTCCAGGCCTCTCCTGTGTAGTTGTGCCAAAAAGCGATTCACAGGAATTTCACAGCATCTTAAAAGTGTATTGCAGCTGAAATGTGGAAAACACGGCCGTTTTCATGTTCCATTATTTACTGACCTGCCTTCGAACGGGTCCTGAACCGCTTCCACTGGGCGGGGGGAGATTTTCTATCAGTGATGAATATGTATTTGCTGTATACAAGGAGCCCTTCATGGCCGAAATGGAGACATATTGGAAAGTAGTGATGACAGCTCCGTAATTCTCTTTATGCTAATGTCATACGATACAATGTAGTCGTCTCACTTGGAAAAGCTCAGTGTAGTCTATCTTTTTTTTTTTGTTAAACCACACCAGCACTTTCAAGAGGAGCAGTGTGACACAAACGCCGGAGTTTCAAAACTATCATTTCCTCCGCACAGGGGCATTACAAAAGTGAAGTCAATCCGATCCAGCGTGAAGAAAACATGTTTACTGTGTCAAAGCGCTGGTCCCCTTCCAGGCCAGCAGACAGACCTACAGAAGACTGACTCTGTCGCCAAGCAGCGCACATACCAGTACGGTTTGTGGCTCGCCTGTTTGTTTTGGTATCTAATGCACACTTCCTTTAGTTCACCCTTTCAAGTGGAACATAGAATGTGAAGTTCACATGGAGAAATATGTTCAGTGACGTCTCTGACTGTTGCTTTATATTATAAATAAGGTTGTCAATCGATTCAAATATTTTATAGTGATTAATCGCACAGTTTTTATCTGTTCAAAATGTACCTTAAAGGGAGATTTGTCAAGTATTTAATCCTCTTATCAACATGGGAGTGGGAAGATATGCTGCTTTATGCAAATGTATGTACTGTATATATTTATTATTAGAAATCAATTAACAAAGCAAGGAAACTCAAGCCCAGCAGGCAACAACAGCTGTCAGTGTGTCAGTGTGCTGACTTGACTATGACTTGCCCCAAACTGCATGTGACATCATAAAGTGGGCATGTCTGTAAAGGGGAGACTCGTGGGTACCCATAGAACCCATTTTCATTCACATATCTTGAGGTCAGAGGTCAAGAGACCCCTTTGAAAATGACAGTTTTTCCTCGTCAAAATGTAGCGTTAGTTTGGAGCGTTGTTTAACCTCTTTCTCCTCAAGCTTTCTAGATTCCCATGATGTCAGTATTTTTCACTCTAGCTTTAAAACTCAGCCCGCTACATCTAAAAATCGCAAGTTGCGTTAATGCGTTAAAGATGTCATGTTAACTTTGACAAACCTAATTATAAACACACCAATTTAATTAAAAGTGGATTTTTTTCTCACCTATACACTGAATACCAAAGTTCAGGTTCTAATAAGGCATCTTTTGATGGATAGCAGCCGGTGTTTTGTGGCTTACTCTCAAGGAAGTGCCAAATAAAACAACACTAACAGCTGATGAATGATTCTTTTTTTTTTACCATTTTGTTGATATCGCGGCTCGTTGAGCCTTCTTGGGTTTCACTCTATAATAAAATGATTGCCTGCTATTCATATATGGCATGAATGCGTAACCATAAATCATTCTATTTGTCACAAGCAAAACTTTTTCCAAAATAACACTCCTACTGCGAACCACAGAGGAAAAGAAAAGGTTTTCCCACACCGAATGCTGCTGTTGAGATCAGCCTGAGCTGTCACTGGTGTTACTTTGTATAATTATACTGGCTTTGTTGCTCAACACTGTGTATTTATATGGTTCTGCATTGGCAGGGAAATGCAGAAATGTAATTCAGTTTGGGATATTGGCTTTTCACTGCTCTATTGACTTTACTGAAACCGCTGTCCACATGAGCCTTGATCATCCTCTCTTTAGAGTCAAACATTTGCAAAGTTAAAACATGTTTATAACTGTTGTAACCATAAAAGACGTATCTCCAATTCCAAGTAGCTCTACATCCTGTTGTTATACTCACATTTTCATAAAGGGCTTGCAGAGTCTCCAGATCAACAACAGTGTTGTCCATATTTAGGACGGCTGTGGATGGAAGGAGAGGATGACATGGTGAATGTGAATGTTAACACTGAAGCATGACATGACATTTCTCGGCTACCTTAGAGGAACACCATTAAAACTGCAATCGGGAACTTTAGCAAATATGATAAAAAGTTATTTTTATAAAACGGTCACTATATACCGACAGTAGTGCACGAGACAGATACAAACTTGGTCAAAACTGAGTATATAGCTGGACTGTGTACGGTCAGTCTGCAAATTTGTGGCTAAATTGTTACACCAATAGTCAGTGGTCATGTCTATAATGCTAAATCCAGCAGTACATGTCCAACAGGTCCGGTTTGGACACTAGGGGACGCTCTGCTCCACTCAACTGGCCATTCAAGCAGTGACGTATCTTATCGTGGAATGCACCTGATTGGTCCCTGGTTTTCTGCTTGCCATTTCAAACAGGAAGCAACATAGCAGCCTCTCATCTCATTATAGAACTAAATTGCCTAGTTTCACAGCTTGTTGAAGTTTCGTGAGCCAGATGCATCATGCTGGATGAGCTCATTTGCATAAAAGACCATTCCCACCTTTTCATTTTGAATGAGGAAACTCCAACACTTGCCTGACCACTCATGTAACTTCATCACTCAGTCACTCACTAAGTGACAGACTTTTACGTTTGTATGGCTGGCCCTCTGCGGTCCAACCAAAAATCTGGTTTGTCTGCCTCCTCCTTGTGCTCCAAATTCAATTTTCAAGATTTCACAGCTCCTGAAGGAAAACAACCAATCAAAGCCGAGCAGTCTCTAAAGCAGCTGTCAATCACTGCTCGCGAAACTTGTGAACTCCGATCAAACGGTCAAACTAGGCTTCGCTGATCGAATATGAATCTATATTCTGTCACTGTAATGCCTATTTCTCTCCTCAAATGTTTTCAGAAATATCTTGTAGTGTATTGTTTGGCTGTAAAATGAGAAAGTTTGTAACACAACCACCATGTTGAAAACAGTCGAGTCAAAACCACTCCGCACCCACCGGCCGGAGCAAATGTTCTGTTGTGTTGTTTCTGAAAACATTTGAGGAGAAAAATAAGCATTACAGTAACAGAATCTTGATTCATATTTGATCAGTGCTACCTAGTTTGACCGTTTG